>JAFVLL020021728.1:0-11884 GCA_021397915.2 Tor tambroides
ATCTTCTGGGACTTGGAGCGAGATTTCTATGTTCTTCTGCAATTTACATGTTAAATTCTGTAAGCCCTAGGTAGTTCAGGCGTTTGTGCGGGAACAGTGGGCGGTGTAATTTTCAAACGTTCAATGAATAATTTCATCTCAATTAGAAAATCAGGGCAACACAAATCTGCCCTTTAGCCCAAAACTACTGTTTCCACTTTCTGTTTGCGTCAAACCCCGTCTGACGCCAACATGTGCAATACAGGAAGTGCATTTGCAGTTAATTAAACAGTGCCAATGCACAAGAAAAAAGTGCTTGAACCGACACATTGCATAAAGTCCATATTCCATGTTGTTTTTAATAAACAATTGAAAATGTATTCATTCACATGTTGTTTACAACCTGCAAACAAAAGGAGAGTTCTGAAGAATCTCCATGCAGTTCATACAGCCCCCAAAAAGCACTATAAAACAGTCTTCCCAAGTCTAAATATATATATTTATGTGAGAAACAGACTAAAATTGAAGTCATTTTCTTCTCTTTCTTTTAGATATAGTGCATGTGGTGCACGTGTGACGTCATTTGGTTAGGAGATACCAGAGAATCAATAATATCAGATGCTGACATCCAACACACTGTACATCTTTTATTATGTTTTTTTTTTTTTTTTTTGCTTGGACTATTCCTTTAAAGCAACTGTATGTAGTTCTGTGTATTTTTGCGACTTTAGAGCCCCCTACAGTAAGGGAATGGAATTTCCGGTTGTAAACCACTGTCCTGAAGCTGTTAACGACGTGCATTTGTTGCTGCCGTAAAGCAATTTGCTTATTTTGCGGAATTTCTTACCCTCTCACCAAACTTACAGCGTAGGAATAAAGAAGGTTTTCGCCTTATTAGAAGTCAATATGTCATCAGAATGATTTTGAAACTGATATGTCAAGGTAAAAACTTACATGCAGTTGCTTTAAAATATAGCCTACTGTGTTTTTAAAGTTTAGCGCCAGCTGAGCTAATCTGTAACACCTATATAACCGTCATATATGTTTTTACAGTAACTAATCTGAAGATGAGTGGTTAAGAAGGCTGTTTTAATCTCTGGCTCATCTTGATTAATAATTCAACAGGTTCTCTCTCTATTGGACTCATTAAGGCCAAACGCTGTGAGTTTCTAAACAGAGCAGATGGCTGGAAATTCAATAAGTGAGCATGAATCTTGACTTCACATTGGGTGGATTTATTAAAAAAGATAGGAGTTTAAAATGCACAAAACCTATGAAAATGTTGGTCTAACTATAGCAGGGGTTATAGTACCCTCATGTTCAGACTTCAGGGGGAAATTTAATTATTGATCAATTTACTTATTGATTGTTGGTATGGGAGGTTTGTTTTGATTTTTAAGGGCTTTTAGAGGAAGGTTTCACCTCTTAACCTGGTACATACCAAGTGGACCGAATCTGTGGCAGTGTTTTAGACTGAAAACTGAAAAAGGATTGTAAAATATCCACCGTGGGCCTGGAAATTCAAGATTTACAGGCCGAAAGTAAAAGACGCATGAGTTAGCCATGGTTAAGTGTTTCATGTTCTGTTTGACTTCATATTCTGGACAAAACATCTAAAAAAGGAGGAAATTCACATTGAAAATTTGTCATATTCAAACATTTAGCAGACATATTGCATACAAGCAAACATTGAAAAAAGTGCATATTGAATAGACAGATTTGCACAGAAGCTTGTTTTCGCAACGGGATAAATACTAAATTATAGTTTATATCTCGCAATTTTTATTTCATATCTCATAATTCTGACTTTTACTCTCAATTCTAAGAACAAAAAAACTTGCCAGATTTAGTCTTAGAACTTTGAGATGAAAAACTTTAATAAAATAAGTCAGAATTGCAAGATATAAACTGCGGTTGCAAGAACAAGTCAGAACTGTGAGATAAAAAGTTGCAATAATATATATATTTATTT
Organism: Tor tambroides; assembly: GCA_021397915.2. Lineage (NCBI taxonomy): Eukaryota > Metazoa > Chordata > Actinopteri > Cypriniformes > Cyprinidae > Tor > Tor tambroides. The sequence continues at coordinate 1,952 of JAFVLL020021728.1, forward strand.
ATTTTATAATGCTGTGAGATGTAAACTCAGAATTGCTAAAAAGTCAGAATTAGAGTTTTGTCTCAAAATTTGGACTGTTTTCTTAGAATTCTGAGATAAATCAGAATTGTGAGATAAAAAAAAAATCATAATTGCCTTTTTAAAATGTTTTATTCTGTGGTGGAAACAAGCTTCCGTAGATGTGTGCACTTCAGTGAAGAGATCCTGTAAGTCACAGACATACACTTTCAGTCCATGATCTGGTTAAAGTGTCATTAATAAGCAGTTAAAGATTAAATATGGGCATCTCATTGTAAGCACTTCTAAATGTATTCGGTTTGGCAGAGCATTTGTTTGCTGTCCTAGAGAAGATGATGAAGAAGAAGAAATGCAATCAATTTAATTGCATCAGAGCCTCATGTTTTTATTGATTGTAGGAAAATGGCTTGCAAGTGAGGAGTGACTACAGCTTGATAAGTGGCAAACCATTATTTTCTAGGCCGCCTGAAACCCCTTTGAGGCAGCGATGCTTCATCTTATCATGGGCCTGGTGCAGGGCCGCTGAAATGTGACACGACGCTCATTCTGAGGTCAGTGCTAATGTTTTCTTCATCGGATGATCATTTGCAGTATGATGGTTATGTAATTATGAGTGTTTATGCATTTATCTAGTTAGTTTTTAATGGAAATTGACATTTCACCCCAAAATCCCCCTAAAAAATCATTAGGAAATGATATTTTGTTTAAAGGAAATAAAAACTTGTTTTAGGACATTATGTTTTATGCATTTTCGTGAGAGCTGCATTTACCCTCTAATTTTCTCATTACTGTAATTTGTTTTTATATACATATAGTCATTTGTTTCTCATTAAATTATCATCATTATAATTAAGGTATGTATTTATTTATTTATTTAAGCCATGATATATAAATATTTAACAGTCTAAAAAGGAATTTAATATGATTACGAGTATGGCATTTTATTTGCATTTTAATAATTTTAATACGCATTTTACTATAATTTTAAATATTTTTGTAAAATAGTTTTAAGAAAACATGTTTTTATTTTAGTATAATTTTATCTATTTTGCTACATTGAAAACTATATATATATATATATATTTATATAAAACTATAATTTCTTATTTATTTTGTTTATTGTGGAGTGAAATATGACTCTGGCATGTTGTTGACAAGTTTCATGAAATTCACTCAGGAACGCGGTCGTCCTCTTTGCCATACAAATGATTCCTCATTGGCAAACATCAGCTATGAAAAAGTGTTAACAATGGCCCAGACACATCAGCATGCCTAAATTTTCCTCCCAACACGGCGAATCCATCCAAACAAAGCAGAAGATCAGGCTAATCTATGTACTGGGATATTTTTGCCTCCTTCTCCAGAAAATGTGCAATTTGGTCAGGCACGAAAAAGAGAGGCAGAGAGAGAGGGGGAAAAAATTGAGCAGACCCTTCCAAGCAATAAATCATTGGATTGCTCGTGACACTCATACAATACGGATATAGTGTTAACTGCAAGAGTGAGACAGGGCTCCTTGGCCCTCTGGGGTGACCTTGCCTGGCTGCCGTAATCTATCATTCTGACACCGGACACACTGGTTTTGTTTAATATTACACTATTGGCATATACAGTAAACACAATGCAAAGAAAATTTAGACACAGACATGAGGTGAGACAAGAGGAGGTACATGTGTACACACAAGGAGAGAACCATTGTGTTGTCAAGCCCGTGCTAACTTTATTTCACAAGGTTTCGAGGTGCACTTTTATGCGTTTTATTTGGCTGCCGTTCCGTTTTATTGGCTTACATTGTATTTGACGGCTTATTCTATTGCAGTAAGAGGGCCTGTAATGTAAATCAAATGCGTAATGCATGTCTTTGTGAATGTTTGGCGGGGAAACGCGTCACATTTGCAATGTCCTAAATGAAATCTCACCAATTTAAGGGGAAGAAACGGGGCGGTTCAAGTTCACCAGTCTGGTCTGACACTCGGGGTCCATAAATAATGCATTTTGGGGTGACCATTCATTCTTCTTTATGTCACATACGCACACAAATAAATTATTGTTATTCACAATTTGACAGTCACACACGATCCGTCCAATAGCTGCATGAGGCGGTTTGAAACAATAGTGTGAGTGTGAATAAACTCAATGTAAAAATATATATATATATATATATATATATATATATATTAAATCAGAGAAATTTATGATGAAAAACAGCAGCTGTGGATGCCAGAAGTTTACTGTAAAATATATTGTAGAATAATTTTACATTTTACAAATAGAAATTAAATTTACAGTAAAAAACATACATTATATTATCTGAAATAGATGTTAATATACCAAATTACTACACTGCCTAAAATGTTTTTCTTACTCTTGATTTCCAGTATAAATATTTAAACATTCATAAATCAAGATTTGCTTGAAGCACAGTGACTTAAGATACTAAGTTTTGTTTTCTGAAAAACTAATCAAAATGAAGTAAGTTTTTGCTTAAAACAAGAAAAAATATCTGCCAATGAAGTGAGAAAAATAATCTTGTTTTCTCTTTGAATTAAGTTTCTTTTTCTCACCCCACTGGCAGATATGTTTTCTTGCTTTAAGCAAAAACCCATTTAATTTTGATGCATTTTTCAGAAAGAAAGACTTAGGCCCGGTTTCACAAATGCGACTTAGCTTAAGCCAGGACTCGGCCTTAGTTAAATTAAGATATTTAAGCAACTTTTACAAAAATGCCATAGAAGAAAAGATTAAGGTGTGCATTTTGACACAGAACAGTGACACTGACATATTTTAAGATATGTCAGAGCAAGATATTTTCAGTTGAGACAGCTCAAACATGCATTTTAGTCTGAGACTAGCTTAAGCCTTGTCTGTGAAACCGGGGGTTAATGTCTTAAATCATATCTCTTCTCAAGAAAATGTATCTAGATTGAAGATTGTTTAGATACTTGAACTGGAAAACAAGACAAAAATGCTAAGGGATAAAATCATTTTTGCTGTGTAAAATCTGTTTTTACCTTTATTATATACTGACAAGCTCCTTAGAAACACAGGTGGTAAAGCGAAAAATACTACTATATACTCTAGAAGATACACTCAAATACAAAGCACCATCATAACACAGAAGACACATTTAACAACATAAGATGTAACATGAAACCCTCATGTGCAAAACTGCAACAATTATTTCAATCAAAAACCATCAAATCTGAAGTATCACAAATGTCAATTCAGTTTTTCCACAGTAAATTATAAGATGACTTCTTTTTCACCTCCAAAAGCTGTGTTTAATAGTATTTTAGTGTAAAATTATCAAGGAAACTTACTGTTAACAACTTTTTTACCATGCGATTTTTATAAAACTCATCTTTTTCACAAAGTTCGTAACCTTTATAGTCATTCCGGTGAAATAATGTTGGTTGACTCATTCATTTGACTTAGTTTTGCATCTTTTTCCAGTTTTCGTTTTCTTGTTTTCATAAAGGGAACTTTCTCAAACCACCTTTCTTTCTGTTTACCTACTTTGAACAAGCTCATAACACAAGCACGTGCATCTATATGTGTGTGTGCAGGCATGTGTACGAGATGATAAAGCGAACGCGCTCTCCTCTCAGCGAGGGGCTCAGGTACGGTCCTCAGAGAACACGGCGGATAAAGACGACGTTCACGCTAGCGAGCCGCTCCGCCACCGTGACACAAACACATCCGAGCAACATTTCGAGGTGTGACTCAACACCCAAAACAGCCTCTTTTATCCAAACGAGAGCGGGCGGCTCCGGCACCAGCCGCACAGAGGCTGAGGTGTGATTTTCCCATGTAAATGGAGGTCAGCGGCATCTTTAGAATCTGCGGCCGGTGTGTCTTGGCTGTTTTTGTTTTGTGTGATTATGTACTACCCGCTGGAAAGTTGCTTATTTCTTTGTGTAAATTGGATGTAGTATTTTGCAGAATGGCGCCCCAGGCATAGTGTGAGGTATTGATTGAGTTGGATACAAGAAGAGACACAAGAGGATTCTGGGAAGTGAAAAGTCTGAAAAAACAGAAAACAGAGCAACTATAGGCGCGTTTTACGTGTTAGGAAGAAAAAAAATCCTCCTGGAGTTGTGAAGAAAGCAACTAAACAAACAGAATCTGCGTATGGTGACAGGTGATGATGTGCCGTGTCAGAAAGATGCAGAGAAGGAAAGAGGGAAGGAAAACAGATATCCTTATGATTTCTTTTCAAGATGATAGGTCTTTTTGAGATACTTATATGTGCACACCAGAGAACTGGTTCCCTTTAAAAAAATAAATAAAAAATTAACCAATATTTTGATAATGGTTCTTAAACGCCTGCATTCTTCCTGTACTATTGTAGTAAAATACTATAAAAGTGTTTGCTTAGTTTACACAAATCACTTTCTCAATCTAGTAAACTCTAATCTGATTGGTTGATTTTATGCAACTTTCAGGAATAAGACCAGGAAGGTGGTTGCATTTTACTATGGGGATTTTATATGTTATAAACCTATCTTCATCTACCCTGTACATATGAGAAAATTATATATCACGTTATATATAACATATATGATATGTCAGTATGACTTTTGATATAGAGCAATATATGTCATATTATATTATATTATTTATGTTTTATGTACATCTTACAGTGACTGCCACCTCTCCATCCATCCATTCATCCGTCCATCCTTTAAACACACTATGATTGATCGCATTACGTGTCAATCATATGGTGTCTAATTGTCTAAGTATGCAGTTCTTGGCCAGAATAATGGCTGTTTAGGTCTGCTTATCTATGGCAAACAAAATAATACTTCAACTGAGTTGTGAGCTTGCAGTCTGAATTCAATTTGAAGGGAGAAATACTGGGTGCCTCAAAATAATAATGTGTGGTTTCCACTGGTTTTCATTCAAGATCAAACTTACAGCACGACCAGTGTAGTTTGACTCGTGATTGCATGACTCCTATTAGTAAATTCTTTTTAACGAGTCAGTCTTGAACTTATCAAGTTATCTATTTGAGTCATTCTACTGAGTCACGCACTGAATCAGTCATAATGATTCTTTACTGAACCACATGTCGATACTTTTGTCATGTCTGACTTTAAATTTGCAGGGAACTCTTACTTGATGTTTGTGAAACATACATCAGTTTAGTCGGTTTCACTATATTCATATGTTGACTTGGTTAAAGATACACATTCAGAATAGAGGTTTTCTATTTCTAGAGGAATTGAGGTGTGTGTGTGTGTGTGTGTGTGTGTGTGTGTATATATATATATGAGCATTTATTGTTAAGGCTGATAATTCAGCATAGAGTTTTAATGTAATAAATGACACTTAAATGTAAAAAAGCACACATACATAAATATTAAAAAAAAATATTACTTTTGGAGGGATACTTCCTTCTTAAAAGAATTGTTAATGTTGTTGTAAGGAAATCAGAACTAGAATCAATACTTCCCTTATGATTCCCATCCCTGCTGCGTATACAATGCTCAAAGAACAGATTAATTTGTATTTTATAGGTTCTTAACCTATTTAAGATGAAACTGTTATAAGTCTGTGTTGTGCTGACCAAACACGCCAAAAAAAGTCCCATGTTGAGCTGCTCCATATTACGTCTGGTTCTTGAGAGGGCATCAGTTTGCATTGGCCTAAGTGCTGTTGACAACCCAATTGAATAAAAATCTTGCATGCATGTGCACATTTTCAAACATAAATGTTTATTTTGTCTCAATTGTTCCTGCTCGTACTCTCTCTCACTCTTTGTTGTGCAAAGACGTATTGATTCGCCCGTGAATCTATAACACCAATGAACTTGATGGAGTTCCTGACAAGCACAAGTGCAGCTCGGCACAGAGACGCGTTTGTGGCTGTGTTATTTCTCTCGTGAGGAAAAGAGCAAGTCACAAAATCCAATATATACACACCGACGGTTCGCCGTAACACTGTAAGACTTCAGACCGGTAGTTTAACTCTGCAGAGCTGGTGAGGAACATGATGAAATATGCATGAAACTGATGTTGTAGAAGTGACACCTAAATGACTTTGAGAAAAAACTTTACCAAGTTTACCCTTTACCTCTCTCTACCTTTTTTGGGGGGGGTTGGTGGGAAGCAGACTTTGTTATGTGTCAAGGTATTCGAAAGAAAGGGATGATTTTTGAAAAAGAAGACCTCCTCTGGAGAGAAGACATTACTCTACCCCACCTTCATAGTGTCCTTAATACGGCAGGTTTGCCTCTCAAAGACGGCACTACAAACGGACGCTGCTCACTTCACAGGCCACTCATAATTGTGAGAATTCAAACAAATCTGTGTGTCAGGCAAGCAGATGGAACTTCAATGGAAGAGCTCAATCGCATGTCTGTTACCTTGAGTCGAGCGCTTTTTTTACTCCGAAAAATATGGAAAAGACTATTGATCAGGGCTGCTCACCCAACCACCTGGGGTATAAACCAGTGTGTGCTTGTGTGAGACGGTTCAGGATAATCTGCATCACTGATGTCTGGATTTCCCACCATGCGGTACAGATACATCGTTGTAGTTCAACCACAGAGGTTAATGATGGTTTGGTCAGACATTTCTTCTCTTTTTTTGTATTGTTAAGGTCATTTGATACCTCTTTCCTAGTATTGTTGTCTTGTTTTCTGGTGTAAATATCTAAACATTCTTGAATCAAGATGCATTTGCTATTTTAAGTCTTGCATGTACTATTTCCTATATTAAGTCTTGTTTTCTTAAAGCAAGAAAAAATATCTGCCAATGGGGTAAGAAACATAATCTTACTTCAAAGGCAAATCAAAATAATTTTTTCTTGCCAAATATCTTGGCAGAAATTTTTTTTTGTTTGTTTGTTTTAAGCAAAAACCAACAAATTTTGATAATTTTTCAGGAAACAACACTTATGTCATTTTGCCTCTCATGTAAATGAATGTTTCTTGATTTAAGAATGTTTAGATATTTGTAATGGATTTAACAAGACAAAAATGCTAAGAATTTAGAAATTTTTTTTTTTTTTTGAAGTGTACAGTAAATTTACTCACCCTCGGGCCATCTAATATGTAGGTAACTTTTTTCCCCAGTAAAGAAGATTTTTAGCTGAAACTGTGATTTTAGTGATTCATAAAATGCAAGTCAACAGCTACTGGCACTTTAAGAGTAAAAAAAAAAAAAAAAAAAAGCATATCAGGCAACGCAAAATTAATACCCATAGCTCCTAAAGATATGTCGAGGTCTTATGAAGCGAAACGATCAGTCTGTGCAAGAAACTGAACGTTTTTTACAACATTATTACCTGGAACCCATAGCTTTAGGCAAACAGAAATTCAATTCTTTACAGTGAATTGGTTCTTTTGAGACAGTTTGTTTCAATGAACTGGATCAAATCATCGATTCACCTGTTCATTTCATACTATTACGTTCTATTATTAAAGCACCCAATAATAATGTGAAATGAAGATGTTTAAAGCCTATAAAGTGAATGAACTACTCTTAATCAACTCACATTTTAACATAAACCACCATAAAAATATAATTTTTATTAGTCCACCAGCCCAATCCAATTAGTAATGGCTTACTTTTCCTTTATCATTCATGTCTGTAGCACAAAAGTGCCATTTTGAGCCATGCCACCACCCACAACAGGTGACATTCTGTGAAAAACGAATATCATATGAAGTGATAATTAGTTTTATCTACTTGTTTATATGCTAATGAGTGTAATAGCAGTTCGCTGGTCTACACAGAGCTTTCCCTCACCTTTTGAAATTTGCACATGTGCAGTATCTTCATCCGCACATCCTCAGGAAAGGCTTTCTGTTGTATTCCTAGGTCAGCACATCAGAACTCCAGACACTCTTTCAATTACTACTAAGCTGACATTTGCCTACCCTTTATCGGGAGATCTTTAATCAATGCTGACTTGAGAGGAACAGGGAAAGTCTGCTTTGATTTAATATCTCCACCACGGTAAAGGTGAATGTGAAACATTTATGATAATCTGTAATGGAGGTAGAGGAGGCTTGATGAGACTTTCTTCCGGTGTCAGACAAACATCCTGTGGCCTTTGCGTACCATGTTTCACTCGTGTTCCATAATATGAATAGTTAACTCGGCGTATATGACATAACTCATCATCAAGAAGGGTAAAGATGAATAATTTCACTGCTATTTCTGACTTTAATTCTCTTATCTGCAACATTTAAGCTTCAAAAAGGTCATATGAGAATTTTTTACCGGCTAATTTAAGCAGAATTTAGAGTGCAGAGTTAAAAGAATAATTCACCTGGAAATTAATTATGATTATTATTGTTTTGTCATTTGATCACTCTCATGCTTCTTCCATTCATTCATCAGAAATTTGCATATTTCATATATACTATTACAACTATTACTATTGTTAATAATAGTGATACATAATGTCATAATATTTATAATTAAAACATTTGTAGAATTATTAGAATATTTTATTTATTTATTTGGGATCTTGTTTCATTATTTTTGTCTAATTTGCTCCATAAATTTTATTTTATTTGTAATATTATTTCAGTATTAATCATTATTAATTGTATTACTTTTATGCAAACTGCTTCATACATTTTATTATTTTTAATAGTATTTACAATTACTAAAATATATAATAACACAATAATATTTAAAATGTATTTATTTATTGACTGGCATCCTTAACAAGTTTGCATTCTCATGTTCTATATTCTTTACCTTTGTGTTCAGATTTTAAAGGATTGTTGAGATTAACAGTCCCCGTCCCTATTTACTTGTGATGATCTGGAAAAAAGAAAGTCATACGGGTTTTGGACCAAATGAGGGTGAGTAAATGGTTAATTTAAGATCTTTATTTCTCTTATCTGCACAATTTAAGCTTTAAAACAGTCATGCAAAATGTTTAAGCAGATTTCAATGTGCTAGTTAACTTATTAAAACATTCTGACTACAGTGTTTACAGCAAGTGTCCTTTCTCTCTTGAACAGGTCTCCCTTTGATTTGCCCATCAGCGCTTTTGATAATAGCAGTTGTTAACACTGTCATCTACCCTATCCACGACTCTCTCTCCGTCTCTCTCTGAAGCCGATTACACAAACGCAAATGCTGACTCGCAGGTAATAGGCCACAAACCGAGATTCATGTGTCATGCCACTCTATTGCATTTGATCTGTGTGTGGTTTTATTAGCCAGCAGCAGAGGTTTTATCCACCGTGAGACTGAGGAGTGGGTCATCCTCTGGTCACTTATTATTTTTCACACTTGACTGGATTTACAAGAATTAAAGGGGTTACGTTACTAGGAGTGTTATGGCTTAATTCCGTTTATCACTCCGCAGGCCTGACACGAGGTAGACATGTTTATTGTTGGCCTGGCATGGCTGCATTTGTCCGACATAATAAATAACCGCACATATTTCATGGATTCGTTTCGGCATCATGGAGCTTGACGCTTGTATTTTGATTCATTGTGGAGGAAACTAAAGCTAGGCCTTCAAAACCAGGGCGTTTTATTTTCTTAAAGTCAACATGAAATTAAAATGTGTTTTATTTTAAAGGGACAGTTCACCCTAAAATATGCTGATTTATTATCAGTGCTGCTTAATATTTTTTTGGAACCTGTGATACTTTTTTTCAGGATTCGTTCATGAATAAAAACTTAAAAAGAAGAGCATTTATTTATAATAGAAATCTTTTCTAACAATATACATACCGTTCAAAAGTTTGGGGTCAGTAAATTTTTATTCTTTCTTTTTTTGAAAGAAATTAAACCTTTTATTCAGCAAAGATGTGTTAAAATGGTAAGGAGTGATAGCAAAGATTTATATTGTTAGAAAAGTTTTATATTTTGAATAAATGCTGTACTTTTTAACTTTTTATTCATCAAAGAATCCTGAAAAAGTATCGCAGTTTCC
>JAFVLL020021729.1:0-14654 GCA_021397915.2 Tor tambroides
GGTTTTCATTTTGACAGTATTCTTGTGGCGTGGGGTGTTGGAAGGATCGAAACAAAAATTTAATTTTAAATCCTTTTAATTTTGAAATCATCTAATTACGTCTCTATAACAACTGCATGCAATGGCAAACTAAAACAAAACATTACAGCTCACCATAATAATCAGTGGGAGCACTGGGCTCCAACGAAGAGGCATGGTTGACAGTGAGACTCGAACCATGTTGCAGATGTCCAGTCTGCTCCGTAACTTTGTTTTAGTGGCTGTGAGTGCAGAAAAACCCATTTCACAAAGGTATGAATTTGGAGAAGGAAGTAAACATTTTAGGGCCTTTGCAGCTATCTCTGAATATTCCGTCTCTTAATCCAGAAGCCTGCAAGGGAGGATGTCTGAAACATACTTTTCAGCCAGCTGTCACTTGCGATCTCAATGAGCTGATGCTCTTCATGCACTGGCATAGATAATTTGGGGGGCATGTTTGCAAATGGGTCAAGGACCCATTCCTTATCAATTCTTGGATCAATTGCGTTTGGGAAGTAGTGCTCAAACTCAGCTGACAGCAAAGCTGTGTGATCACAGATCAGCTGTGAAAGAGAAGGCCTAGGTTCTTTCTTTCCCAAATGTGACAATGTTGGAAACATGTCAAATGTGCCCTTTGGCACTCGCTGTCCCCACAGTTGCAACTTGGCTTTGAATGCAGACACTTTGTCTGCCAATTCAAAAACAGTTGTCATTTTCCCCTGCAGTGACAAATGAATTATATACAAAGTGAATTATATATTGCACATAAACCAGTAATATTGCATTGTTGTCAGCATCGGTCAATTCATTGACCTGCAGTGCATACCATGGCAACTCGTTAACCCTTTCTAACAATTGTTCTTCAATTTCCTCTGCAATATCATCAATTCTCTATGTGACAGTGGTAGCTGAAAGAGGAATCTGGCCTATCTTGTTAGCTGCAGCTTCGCCGAACATTTCACAGCAAATGTCTTTGGCAGCTGGCAAAATCAGTTCTTCCCCGATGGTGAAGGGCTTTTTAGCTTTAGCGATATGGTCAGCCACCAAGTATGATGCTCAGTGCAGCTACACTTGTAGATGTGTTTGCTTTTAACAGTTACTGTTGCCACATTTGTTCATTTTTTTTTTTTTTTTTTCTGTTTAAAATAATCCAGCGGTTTGTCTCTCAATGCTGGGTGTTTAGTTTCAAGATGCCGTAGCAATTTTGAGAGCATCATTGACTCATTAGCTAATTTTTCTCCACAAATTATACACATGGGGTTTGGAGCATAAGAATTGCCAGTAGAGACGAAACCTTGCTTTAGATACGAATAATCATATTTTTGGTTTAAGGCGGCTTTCTTTTTCCCCTTTTTCTTGCCAGCAGCTGTCTCTTCGTTGTCGTTATCATTTGTTCTTTTCTTACCTCCTTCACTAAAGAAACTTTTAAAAGATGATTGTTTCCCATGCATGTTAATATTAGCTGAACCTTAAAGTGTGTAACCGACGTTCTTCTAAAATCGTGCCCTATGTAAATTTGGATATTGGCTCTTAAAGGGGAAACGCACAATAAATAATACAGTGGGATCGCATATAGCCTAGAGTCATTTTGCATTCTTACGGCCCGGAACTGGGTCGCGACCCGGGGGTTGGGGACCTCTGCTGTAGCAGACCAAACTGGAACTTGCTAAACACCACGCCATGGCTCTGACGTCATGACAGCATTACTAATGGAGGGCCGATGTGTTTATTTTCATAGCAGGAATTATGTTTAGTGTCAGCACTATAGATATAAACACCTAAATGGCACATTAGCAGCTATTTCTAATTACAGTGATACGTCTGCATGTCTGCCATATTGGAAAGGTCAAGATCTGCTTGTAATTGCAAGGAAGTGAATGTCAGACAGATGACAGGTGTGCTTTGCAACAGGCTGTAACAGTCCCTTCTAACCGATTTTCAAAGGATTTGGTTTGTCATAAATGTCAGATGGTTCTGCATATTGTTGACGATGTTACATTCAGAAGGAAAGAGTATTGGTAAAGTGCTCTTCATCAATGATCTGGAACAACAGTCTGATTGCTTGAACCTTTTAATGAAGTAAGGTTGTAAACCGTAAATTAACCTAACGATTGAAAAACAATCAAACTAATTATTTCATATATATAGTAAATTTACATAAAAACAATATCATTGTTTCCCACAATATTTTGTGAGACTGTAGTGGGTGGACCTAGACCCTCTAGGGTCTAGGGATAAATCAAACCATTTGAAAATAATAATAATAATAATAGTAATAGTAGTAGTAGTAGTAATAATAATAATAATAATAACAATAACAATAATGTCACAAAACACAACCTTTAATGCTATTATGAGAAGTGTAAAAATATTTTCAGTTCAGGCTGGCTGTACAGATTTAGGTAACAGGTTTCCTTGAAAAACATTGATTGTTTGTAACATTGTGATTTACTTTCCAAACCTTAACTGTACTACAATAGCAAGAGTGTTGATCAGCATGGCTTAGTACAACAGATAAACTGCAAGAATGATATTGCTTTTATACAATTCTGTACAATTCTATACAATTTTAACAATTCTGTAAACAGTCGTGGCCTAGTGGATAGAGAGTCGGACTTGTAACCCGAAGGTTGCGGGTTCGAGTCTCAGGTCCAGCAGGGGTTGTAGGTGGGGAGAGTGAATAACCAGCGCTCTCTTCCACCCTCAATACCATGACTGAGGTGAGACCCTTGAGCAAGGCACCGAACTCCCAACTGCTCCCCGGGCGCCGCAGCATTGGCTGCCCACTGGTGTGTGTGTGTGTGCACTTGGATGGGGTAAATGCAGAGCACAAATTCCAAGTATGGGTCACCATACTTGGCCACATTTCACTTCTCTAAACAAGATGTTAATACTATCTTATGTTTCTGCCATAGCATCAATCTTTAAATGTTGCCAAGCAACAAACAGACTGGAACAGAGTATGTGAGTGGACTTGAGAAACAAAGAAAATTCCTGCTCCCCACTCACTTGGGAAAGAAACCCCGATCTGAATTATCCTGAAGCAATAGAAAACACTGTGACATCACACAAGTCTGAAAAAAACTTGTGAGCTAAAGTTAATACGGAGTTAAAAATAACTCTACTTTTGCTGCTCACATACTCCAGTCAGGAATGCCACAAAAAATATAAGGAGAGTGATGCAAACATTCCAGTGCTGTTGTACTCCAGATATGCACTAAAGCACTAAATATGGCACACCACCAATCAAATTACACATGTAGAACAGTTAATCACATTTAATCATGTTAGGGCTGTGAAAAAGGACCATAGCGTTCTTGGTCGGGCACATACTTATTGATGCATCACACATACAGGTGTAAATTGTTAATCTGATAGTATTTATATGTGCATAAAAATATAATGAACTATTTATGATAGACTGTGGATTGTATGTACACTAGGTTAAATGACCTGCAGTATATTAGCATTATATAAGACATAAATATGAAATGTTTGAATGTTTGTATGAAATGATTGTTCCAAGATGGCAGACCTGTTGACATATCCAGAGCAACCAAATACAGATCCTCTGTATTGATATGTCTGGTCAGCAATTCCTCAATACAGTGTATTTTTAAACACAAATGGCCTTTGTTTCAGATTCATAGCTGACTGTGCACATTTTGAAGTATATATTTTTGTATGCAATATTTTTAATAGATTAAAAATGAAGTTACAGTTTTGAATGAGTCTTTTCTTCTGTCAGGTTTAAGTTTCACTGGCCTGTTAGTGGAATATGGCCATTGTGCCCTGTTTGAGAAACTCATTAATAATCAGAATTCTGGGTACCACTCAAAACCACTGGCATTCATCTCATCCAAATTTTGCGCCAAACGAACCCAAATGTGATTAATTGCTTTTTCCTTCCTTGGCCGTGTGATGGTCTGCTGCATCCTCATCTCATCTCTGCATTTCCACACTAACTTTGACCAGCTTCCCTCTCACCCCACCCCCTTCCATTACCCCTCTTCTTCCATTTTTGTACCATAATTAGCTTTCATTTTTGAACTGCACTAGGGATTTCTAATGCTAATCTCTCTGTCCTAGACCTCTTAACTTCTTTAAACCTCTTTTCCTACCAATTGAGAAGTACTAGGGTTAAAACAGTGCTTGCCTACCTCATTATCAACATTTTGAATTGAGCTTCACTTGTGCTATAAATCTCTATTAAAACCTGCATTTGCATGGTGCACAGACTGAACATAAGTTCTCTATCTAGAAAGATTCAAGTGATTTCCCCAAACATGGCAATTAATTGCCTCCCACAGCTCAGGGTTATTTTTTGAGATATCAGCGTCGAGTCGACGCAACCGGTTAAAGTGCGTGTTAGCAATAGGAACGCATTATCGGAATATCAGAAATGGTAGAGGGATAACTGTGAACGATATTGAATATTTTTAAAGTGAAAAAAGTGAAAGTCGTGACCCATACTCAAAATTGGTGCTCTGCATTTAACCCATCCAAGTGCACACACACAGCAGTGAATAGTGAACAAATGCGCACACACACACCATGAACAAACACCCAGAGCAGTGGGCAGCCATTGCTCCAGTGCCCAGGGAGCAATTAGGGGTTCGTTGCCTTGCTCAAGGGTACCTCAGTCATGGTATCGAAGGTGGTGAGAGTGCTGTTCATTCACAATCCCCACCTTCAATTCCTGCAGGTGCGAGAATCGAACCGGCGACCTTCAGGTTACAAGCCCGACTCTCTAACCATTAGGCCACGACTTCCCCTTATTTGCACTGAACAAGAAGACAGCTGACCCAAAAATGAAAAGCCCTTATGTCATTCCATGTCGTCCCATAAGAATTTTGTTCATCTTCAGAACAAAAAGGATGATGTTTTTAATGAAACCTGAGCAATTCCTGTCCCTCCATGAAAAGTCTATTCCAACAAAACCTTTGATGCTTTGATAAGTTCATTGTAAAGCCATTGTAAAAGTACAACATATGAATCAAACAGTTTAATCCAAGTCTTCTGAAGAGACACATTCCCTCATTATGATAAACAGATTTTAATTTAGGCCTTTATTTAGATCTAAACATTGGCCAATGCGCATAAATAGAGCTCATCAAATATGGTAAGGAGAAGCTCAACCATGCTTGCTTGACTCGCGATTTGCAATCTCTTTACAAACTTTTTGAAACTTCAAAATTTTGGTGTAATGCAATTTCAATCAAAAATCCCTCAAAATATCTTTCCTTGTGTTTCAAAGATAAATGAAGGTCTTATGGGTTTGGAATGACAGAATTTTTGTTTTGGGTGAACTTTCCCTTTAAGTCTGGGATATGCTTCGTTTTTCAGTCTGCCTTTGCGTTTCATGCATGGTCGAGTGTTCTAGTTCTGAGTATTGTCAGTCAACTTGAGCCCCGATGTGAATTTTGTACCAAAACAATGAAACTGAAATTAAAGTTTTCATTTAACCAAAAATACTGTAACTGAAAATAAAGTTTTGTAATTAAATTTGGGTAATTAAATAGGGCGTTGTGTTCTCTGGTAGTAAACTTTTTTGGCAACAAGCCACCTCTCAGTATTTCAGCCAAACAAATTTTTCATATTGCTGCTCTGTCATCATTTTTGGACACGGTGAAGTGCGTCCACACTGCTGACGTGTTTACCTATAGTAGCTTATCCACGTTGTTACACGCTATCACACAATCCGCTCATACGGAATAGATACTAGAGACACTTCTCATTGGAGAAGCGCTAATTAAACAGCAATGATTTTGGCCTTTCAATATTATTTCTTCAGAAACTGTTCACTTAAACAATCCACTTGTACTTTGACAGTTTACACACACTGTATGTGACATGTAGCGGCAAGCAAGTAACTGAAACATTCTTTTAGCATTATCATGTCCTTTTGAAACACCATAGTACAGCACTGCTAATTTCCATGTCCCACATTTAGCAATACAGGATGAAACGCCTGTGACATGCTTTCTCATCTCCGTATCATGCAACAGCTGACCCCATTACAGAAACTATTAATGAAACCTAACTCTCAGTCCTGTAAACACTCACACCCAGATTGCTTGTGACTAACGGCTGTCTCTCACGATCACTCGTGTGGCTCTTTAAACAGAAAGTGACGGCACAAGAGCAGGAGATAAACAACCGAGTCCAGCAGTTGCGTGGCAGTGAGGAGGAGTGTGGTCTAATGAAGAAAGAACTGGCAGCTCTGCAGCTCAGACTGGGGAATAAGAGTCGACAACTTAAGGTTTGGACAAATTTCCACTGGCACCACTTTTAAAGTGCTGCCTCTGTGCCTGTGACACCAGGAAGAGAGGGAGGGAAAAAAAACTGACAAGCCCCTGGAGGCAATCGCCTAAGGCCTCAAAATCCCGGGTCGGGGGCAGGGGCGGCGAGGGCTGGGGTGGAAGCGACAGCGTAGCTCGGAAAAGCAGCTAACTTTCTCAATAAATACTTAATGATGGCCGAGCAGAGGAAAGAGTGTGTATGCGATGTGGCTTCTCCTTAATTACCTTCTGATGGGACTGGCATGATTAATTGATAAAGTGAAGATCTGGGGAGGATGTGTCTTTTCAGGGTCTCTCTTAGCAAAGGGAGGGAAGGATAGTGCGGGCAAAAAAGAAAGGAGAGAGAGATCAGCATCAAAGGCAGGCTGGCAGGACTAATGGGCCTGTAGTGGAGCTATTCTCATTAGAGCTAAAGATGGCCCCCGCACCAGGCTACCTGCGTGGGCTTCGGCTTGCCCTGCCAATGCAGGTAAGCTCCAAACTTCTCTCTCCGGCCCTGCCCGCTCTGCCGCCCTTTCATCCCAATGCTGCGACCGTCTCTCGCTCTCTTTTCCCCGGCAGGAAGCGAGGAGGCAGACGCAGGAGTGCGAGGAGGAGGGCAGGCGTGCCCTACAGGAAGCCAGGCAACAATTAGATGCTCAGCACTCAGCCTCTCAGACAGAGCTGGAGAGATTGCGGGACCAAGAGGCCGTCAGCAGTTCCAGAGTCAAGGTAAGGTCCCCTGCTTCGCACCCTGTTCTTTTTTTTTCTTCGTTTCTGCCGCTTTCTAAGCGGGTTCATGTAAATGAACTTGTCTCACAATGCGCAAATGTTAAATATTGATAGATATGTTCAGGGGGGGGCGAAATAATGACTTGGTGGGTTAACATAGTGGGCCCAATTTTTCTTTTCCCCACTCAACAGCGGGAGTGTACACCGCGCAACGTGACCAGAGCTGTTTTACATGTGGCCCCGAATCAGTCCTGCCTGCTGTCGCGGTGCTTAGCGACTTGGGCTATAATGACCTACTACAGACGGAGCAGGAGCTGTTGTTAGCATGTTCCATAGGGCCTCATTCAGCATTTGTGTATGTTTAATAGGGCTTGTGTCCTCTTGGGTTGAGTGTCACTCAAGCACCTGTGTGATTACCTGCTTTACATACAGATTTGTGTTCATTACTCTCCATGGGGAAGGGCAGAGGCAGGTCTGTGTGGACCTTAAACTCTAACTAGTCCAATTAAATTAGACTGTAGTGGTGCTCGGACTATGTCCCCTTTCCTCCTGTGCTCTCTGTCTCTCTCAGTGCCCCTGTCAGCACTGGCTAGTTTTTAATGAGGGCTGGCCCGTGCTCTCCCTGGCCTGAGCGTTTGATGCTCGGCATCTGTTTGCTTCTCATTATCTCCATCAGCTCCTGTGATATGCTGCTGATAGGCTTCCCGCTTTAGTTGCTCATCTTTTACTTTCCTTCCGTTGTCTTTCTTTGTTCCTTTTTGCTGTGGTCACGTTCTCTGTGAGGTGGGTTGTAGTCAAACGAGAGTGTCCATGATAAAGAAAAGAACAAATATTTTTTAAAAATCTAGTTAAATACATATGTTTTTTTAGAAATGTACTCCTTGTATTCATGTTGGATTTAGTTATTTATTTATTTTGTTAGATATTTTATTGCGTTTTTGAAAAATAAAATGTTTATATTTATAAATTAAGAATGTCACATGGTGTGCAGGGGTGTAAAAAGTACTCAAAAATAATACTCAAGTGAAAGTATAGATGCTCAGTGAAACTTTTGCTCAATTAAAAGTATCTGGCCAAAAACATACTTGAGTAAAAGCTAAAAAAAAAAACTTTAAACTGTACTTGAGTATTAAAAAAGTACAAGTACTCTAGCCAAAAAAAATAAAAATAAATAAAAAAGGAGATTCTTGTTTTGTCATGTTGAAACATCTTCTTAATGCAAAGTGAAACTGCTTAAAAATAAACTGAATAAAATGTTAAAATAAAAACCTCTATCTAGACAACAACAATTAAAATGGAGCAAAGTGGAACACCAAAAATACAGCCCTTAAAGGGATACCCTATCCTTTACACCCTCATGTCATCCAATATGTATATGAATTTCTTTATTCAGATGAACACAAACTAAGAGTTTTAGGGGGGAAGAAAACCTCTCATAATGCAATTGTACAGGATGTTCAAAGATAACTCTTCAAAAACACAACTACACAGTAAAGATGACAGTAACCCATACAAACCCTGTTGATGAATCAGTCTTTTTTTTTTTCTTCTTTTTTTTTTCTTCATGAATCAATGTCTTCTTAAATGAAATAAGCATGTGTAAGAAAAATACTAATACTAATATTTTAAACTTGACCATTGTGTTCACTTTGTGTGATTTTTAAAGTGGTGCTGTACACTTGGATTATATGGACTAAAAATATGGAAAGCAAGTTATATGGAAGCAAATCATAAACCTCTCGGATGGCATGAGTGTGAGTAAATCATGAGAGAATTTTCATTTTTGGGTGGACTGTCCCTTTAAAGAGCTAGATGTGATGCAGAGGCCAGAAACATGCAGACAGAAGAACTTGTTTTGAATTAATGAAAAAAAATAAAACATACAACATTAACTTTTTGAAAGGCCACTTTTTGTGTTGTCTCATCAAAACCCCTGTCTGTAACCATAATTAATCTTTTTTTATTATTTATTTGGGGCAATTGAAATTTTTGTCTCCACAAATATTGATATATAAATATTTGCGACTAATTAGATCAAGTATTGAACAAATCATGTAATTATTTAGATTAAAGAAATAATTCATTGACAGTCCTATCTGTTATTCAATATATCCTTATAATACGGCTTATCCACTCCCTGGTAAGAACATCACTAAACATGATTTATAATTAATTTAACATACAATGCTCATTTACACACATTTTGGAGATTTGTAGCATTTAATAAAAAAACAAACAAACAAAAAAAAAACAGTCATCCCTACCAAAACATGAATTGTATTTAAATTCTCATCACTGATTGTATTTGCCATTTTGTGCATTCAGCAAGTATACTACATAGACAGCTAACAGATATATCAAAACAGACAAAAACAATGAATAAACTTTTTTTTGGAGTAAAAGTTGAAATAAAATTGTAAGGAGTAAAAAGTACAGTTTTATCTTCAGAAATGTAATCAAGTAAAAGTACAAGTAGTCAGTTTAAATTTTACTTGATAAAGTACAAATACCCCAAAATAATACTTACAGTAATCAAGTAAAATTACTCAAGTATTTTACACCCCTGATGGTGTGACCATCAAGTAAATGGATATCACATTTTCTCCTTACACCTTTCTTTTTTTATTTGTTTATTCATTTTTTTTTTTTTTTTTAAATCTTGAATAATTTATTTATGAAAATAAAATGTTTCTCTGTTATCATTTCTTGTTTTTTTTCTTCCCATTCCTGCTAGGGGGAAGAAAAACAGGAATGGTTTTACAGGTAGAGGCCACTGACATTTTTTTCTACTCATCTTTTCTGACTGTTTTTCACTAGTTTTGCATTTGGCTAGGGTCACTGTCACTACTGGTAGCATGAGGCGATACCTGGACCCTACAGAGGTTGCACAGGCAGTCCAACTCCTCCAGGATGGCACATCAATACGTGCCATTGCCAGAAAGTTTGCTGTGTCTCCTTTGATCTCAAGAGCATGGAAGAAGTTCCAGGAGACAAGCAGTTACTCTAGGAGAGCTAGATAGGGCCATCGAAGGTCTAACCTATCAGCAGGACCGGTATCTGCTCCTTTGTGCAAGGGAAGAACAGGATGAGCACTGCCAGAGCCCTACAAATAATCTCAGCAGGCACTGGTGTGAATGTCTTTGACCAAACAATCAAGCAGACTTCATGAGGGTGGCCTGAGGGCCCCGTGTCCTCTGGTGGGCCCTGTGCTCCCTGCCCGGCACCGTGGGCTCGGTGGCATTTGCCATTGAACACCAGAATTGGCAGGTCCACCACTGGTGCCCTGTGCTTTTCACAGATGAGAGCAGGTTCACCCTGAGCACATGTGACAGACGTGAAAGGGTCTGGAGAAGCTGTGGAGAATGTTATGCTGCCTGTAACATCGTTCAGCCTGACCGATTTGGTGGTGGGTCAGTGATGGTCTGGGGAGGCATATCAACGGAGGGACGCACAGACCTCTACAGGCTAGACAATGTGCTTTGACTGACATTGGAATGGGATGAAATCCTTGGACCCATTGTCGGACCCTACGCCTGGTGCAGTGTTTCTGGGTTCCTCCTGGTGCACGACAATGCCTGGCCTCGTAATGGCCGAGTATGCAGGCAGTTCCTGGAGGGCAGAAGGAATTGATACTATTGAATGGCCCCCATGCTCGCCTGACATAAATCCAACAGAACACCTCTGGGACATTATGTTTCACTCCATCCGACACCACCAGGTTGCCCCTCAGACTGTCCAGGAGCTTAGTGATGCCCTGGTCCAGATCTGGGAGGAAATACCCCAGGACACCATCCATCGTCTCATTTGGAGCATGCCCTGATGTTGTCAGGCATGCATACAAGTACGTGGGGGCCATACAAACTACTGAGTACTATTCTGAGTTGCTGCAATGAAATTTCAGCAAAATGGACTAGCCATTTTGGCTATGGACTAACTTTGATTTTCGGGGTGTTTTGAAATCAGCCCTCTGTAGGTTGATAATTTTAATTTCCATCAAGCAATGTGGCATCCTTTCATTCCTAACACATTACCCAGTCCGTATCAGTATAGATATCTAGCATGATATTTTTCCCCATTGAGATCTGATGTGTTTTCAAAGTGTTCCTTTAATTTTTTTGAGCAGTGTATTTTGCTGACCTTGGCTGATTTAGGCCTGTAATGGACTCCCGAAGCTGTTCATAATTGTCATAATTATACTGTGCTGTGGTTAGCTCACAGCAGTGACAGAAATAAATTATTTTATTATGAGGCAGTATTTACCTCTTTAAATGGATTTCCAGGGGCATTTTACTTATATAAGAGCAATTTCAAACCTTATTAGATGTATGCTTCTTCACTGTGGAATTCTTACATTTAATCAATAAATGCAATTAGAATAATAAGACATTATGGGCTGTTACCAATCAAATAAAATCAGTATCAACAAAATAAATTTTTGCACTGTAGAAGTGGCACAGATGCTGCATCTAAAGCAGCATTTCAGTGTGTTAACACTGCAATCACTGTACAACTGCATAAATAACATTATGGGATTAATGTTTTAAAAATAATATTTTTAATATTGAAATATAAAAATATTTTGAAACATATAATTTTACCTTAAAATATGAAACTAAAACTTAATGATTCTTAATGATTGAGTTATTTATTCACCAGATTTGGTCAAACGACTGATTTATTCAGGAATCAAAGCAAGTGACTGTTTTTATGAATGGATCATGAAATCGTTATTTCGTTCAAAAATGCTCATTCATTCAGAAATGAAACACCATTGTGTGTTGGTCAGAGATGCACAATAGTTCCATTGTGACTTTGTTTGGAACCGTTTTCTTTGCCGAAATAAGTAAAAACTGACAATATTGACAATACACTGTTTAAAGTTTTTTTTTTTACCTTTTTATTTACTGAACTGTTGAATAAATTCAATTCACATTTGCAGTCGTGGTGATATTTCAGAACTATGCTTAACTATAGCATATAGACAGATGCACATAAGTGGTCAGCATGCGCGACCAAAATAAAAAATGCGCTGTGTAAATAAGTTCTGAAATCGTATTTGCATACGTGTTTGACATGTTTGACAGCTGTTAATGCACAATTACCATTTTAGATCGACAAACTGTACTATACAAAAAAGCATAAATCTAGCATAAACGCATAAACTGAAAGCAAAAATCTAGGCTATCAGCTGAGGTTTTCAAAGCACAATGCAAAACTGCCATTTCATTCATTGAATCAGCAGCGCTAAAACCGGAAGTGCATATACTTACTTGCCGGCAACCCGTCAAAATAAAAGCCTGCTGTTTTTGAAAATGATAAAAATTCATATATATATATATGTGTATATATATATATATATATATATATATATATATATATATGTCGAGGGTTGAGAACCAGAAGGGCGTAAGTGACATTTTTGGTGAAATGGAGATATATACATCAAATGAAAGCTCTTAATGAGCTCTTTCTACTGGCAAAAGTACTGTCATCCATGAGTGTACAAATTTTTATTATAAACAATTGAAATCAGTACACAAAGTCAGATCAAATTATGGTAAAATTTTTGTTTTGGCTTTCCTGTAAAGTTGGTGAAATGTCACTTACGCCCTTCTGGTTCTCAAGCCTCGTAATTCATTATAAAATAATTGTATTTGTATTTACTACTTCCTTTAATTTTAAAATATAATAGTATTATCACACTTTATTATATAGTTTATTATATTATTTAAATGAATGAATGAATAAATAAATAAATAAAGTGCAATAATATTATCACTCTTATTAATTATTTTTTTATGGTTATATTTAATGGGTCACATGCAGTGTGAGGACCAAACCAAATCTCCGGGTTCTCTTATGAGAACCAGGCTGAAAAACTTATGTGCACCCCTGCATGTAGAAATATAACAGAAAAACTTATACAGGGCCGGCCATTTTTTGCTCCAAATTATTGAATTCTGGGGGCATTCTAACTACATTCTACTAGGCTACATCACACAGAAAGTGTACATTCGCAAGGCGTGTTGTTGTTTGTTTTTTACATACATACACATATCACGCACCCATAATTCCTGCATATTTTCTACATATTTGTCAAAACACATTACTTTGTCGGTCACACCACATGGTTTTAATGCAGTGGACAAAAGCAGTGAAGGAGCTTTGTTATTTTATTATTATTATTGTTTTTTTTATTTTTAAGATACAATAATAAAAGATTATGCTAAACAGCTTTATATTTTTTCTCAAGAGCTGTATTCTTCAAAATTAATTTTATTTTTGAAGTTAAAAACGTGTCCATCACAGAAAGCTTCAGTAACTGAATGTACAGTACATATGTATGAATTGCATTTTTAATGGATTAAAAACAAACAAAAAAAAAGATTCTAGACCAAAAAAAAAGTATGTTATGCCATTGAACCAGGTGTCAATTAACAGTCCACTTCTCTTGCAGAATTTGGAAGAGGAACTATTCAGAAGCAGACAGGACGTCCTAGAGGCTCAGAGTCGCTCAACTGCTTTGTCCCTTCAGCTTTCCACTGTAGAACGGGAAGGAGCTGACAAAGAACAAGAGCTCTGTCAAATCAAGTAAGCAGCACTTACACAGATCTGGCTGAGCTTTGATTAACCCTGACCATATGAGTTGACCATTACGTGTGTGCATGTTCGTGTCCAGACGCGAGCTCCAGGACTTGCAGTGTCTGTACAGGCAGAGTGTTGAACATGCAGGAGAACAGGCCCAGCTCATTCAGCAGCTGGAGGGGCTTAACCTGGACACGCAAAGAGTCCTGCGCAGCCAAGAGGAGGCCCACACGGCAGACACCGTCTCCTACCAGAAGGTACAGGAGCGCATCTGTTGTGTGATCTTAGCGCCTGTCCTCACGAGTGAACACCGTGCCCCTGGGGGGGTGAACTTGTGTTCTAGCAAGGACTTAACTGCATTAACCGAGCTTGTCCTTCACTGTCTGTTTCTGCTGTGACAGCTCCACAGCGAGTTGAGCGTGTCATACCGAGCCCTTTGGCACAGCCAGGAACAGCTCCGCCAGCGGGAAGCAGCCCTCAGCATGCAGCTCAGCAAGGGAGATCAGCAGATCCAAGAACTCCAGGCACAGCTGCAGAGTTTCACAGCCGTCATGGGGCACTGTGAGGTGAGTCCGTGTGGGGAGCACCATGACAGATTTACATCATGCTCAATGCCCTTTGTATGCAAAGCAAGCTGAATGAGCACTTCAGCAAAACCACACACCGTTCATTTCCTTTTTCTCCTCTTAGTATAACCACATCCATAATAAATGAAATGCCTTTCAGTAAGAGATGAATGGGAAGAGATGACCAGGAGTTTTTGTTCATTTTTGTAAGACTTCATGCTGTCTGACAACTCCAAAGCATTTGGCATTAACCTTGCTCGAACACTGCCAGAGCTCCTCTCAGCAGATCTAACAGGGATGTAATCAGTTATTGCATATAGGGCTGGGTATCGTTCAAAAATTTTCGATACCGATACCTTGAGTTCGATACCGGTTCGTGAACGATACTTTTTTCGATACCAATTTTATTAAATCAGTTTTAACAAGATTACATTATCTCAAAAAAACTTTGGTTTTATTTTTTCAGCTTGTT
>JAFVLL020021730.1:0-28031 GCA_021397915.2 Tor tambroides
AAGCAAATGGTGTTCTAACTGTACTCAGTCTAGTCTTTACAGTACATCTTAGAAAAGGTTCATGAAAGAACCTTTAATATGCTAGGTTCTAATATGAACCTTTTACCACAACAAAGGTTCTAAAAATAACTGCCAAATAACCAGTGGATCATTATAGAACCTTTAAGTTCAACTTTGAACCTTTTTGATAGCTAGAAGTTCATATTTGCACTTTAAAGTTCTTTTTTGAACTCTAAAGGTTCAATCTCTTCTAAGAGTGATAAGGGCTGAAGGTCTATCGGAACATAAAAGTGCATGACTTCTGCTGCTGTGGTCTCCTTGTGGGATAGCAGAAGTGTGAATTTTGCACGGCTTTTCCCTACACTAGAATCCATGTGACATTTCAAGACCTGTCTGTGAGTTCCCGCAGAAACCAGAGGTCATATTCAAACGCATTCTCGCCCATCTCAGTACCTACTACTGAACCAGTGTCCTGTATAATCTCGGACCACCGAGAGTTCACTGGTCCCACTGGGCGCTGATGGAGCCAGAGACGAAACCGCAATGCAGAGACCTCAGGCAAGCTCTGACTTCATCTGATGGAAATGGCTTCAGTGCAGTTTTCAGTGCAGAGCCCTGACTGACACATCTGTGGCTCAACCAGTGGTGATATCTTCCACCGGATTCATGATTTTCCCAATTAGTATGGGTTACATAACATCTTCATTCCTAGTATTCTGAACAGCGCAGGGACAGTGTCCCTGGTGTAAGAACAGTTTCTGTGAAAAGACATCTGACGTGTGCTGCGGTGTTGTTTTCAGGCTTGTTTCTAGCAAGACATGTACTTTCGTTTGAGAGACAACTGTTGTTCTATTCATTCATTGGTGAACGGGGACTGATAGCATTTTTTGAAATGAGCCTTGACCTCCTTTGAAATAAAAAAAATAGCAAAGTGACAATACCACAGGAGAGGATAGCGCACACTCCAAAAACACAAAAAATGGTATCCTAGCAACAGGAGACTGATGCTGGAGGGTTTCGCTTTATTCCAGAAATGCATCTAGAGCTTAATCTGCTCAGATCTTTCTCTGGTCTGTAAGCTACTTGACTAAAGCTGTTTGAAAAAACAGACTTCTGATTACTTGATTGCAGATTTGTTTGTGTACTTCTACTCTTTTGCACACATATATTAGATATATAATAAAAGTAAACTTTTTTGTTGTTTTTACTTTACATTTTACTCAAAGCATTAATTAAATGCACAGTTGGTACAATATTTCAATTGTTTTATTTAAAATTAACATCAATATTTAAGGTTAAAATCTCAAAATATAAGAGAAAGCAAATATCTTTGGTCTTCTGACAGGTCTGCCATTTCTTATAAGTTAAATCTTTTTTTTTTTTTTTTAAAGTGATTTTACAAGCACAAAATATTTCATGTTGTGTCTCAGTTAAGTTTGGGTAAAGAGGTTTTCACAAAAAATAATAAAATAAAATAAAATCCTGCATAATATTCGATAAAATATTACATATAAATTGTCCAATTTGAACTTTATCATCAAAACCAGAACAAACAAACCCTAGAAAATATTGATGAGGATGCACCTCATACTATCATTTTTTTCAGAGATTTAACCAAAGCTTACTGCAAAGAGGACAAAATCAACTTATTGACTTAATAGCTGATAATAAACAGCTTCATCTAATCTGATATGGATGTTCCTTGCAAGACTAAAAAGGATAGATTTATATATCTTCTCTTTAATTTATTTATAAAGGTCTGTCTGTCTCACAGCTCCTTAAGTGTGGAATGCTCCTGGAATGTTGCTGCATGGCTAAAAACCTAAGAGCACTCAAGAGCAAAAGCAAACAGTGTAGCTTAAGAACATAATTATTCAGAGATGCTGTTCCTTCATGAATACACTTTGTAAAAACACTTGGATTTTAGATAAGCTCTTCAGACTGCTGGAGACTGAATTCAGCAAAAACCACAGCAAGACAGTGGTCAAGATAATTTGATGACAAGCAATTTCTACATTTTCCAAACTATAAACAGTGGCTTGGCCTGTTTCTCAGCAGGATGCTTAAGCATTAAGGTAAGATAATATTTTAGGGAAGAAAACCTAAAAACCATTTGCGTCATGGCCGAATTGCAAGGTGGGCAATAATTTTCAACAATTCAGCGGTTCCACAATTCTGCAGAAAGCGCTGCAAATTTCCAGATCCCATGATTTGCTAAAATAAGACTAATGTGGAACTGGTGAGGACACACACTCCTCCAATCCTGTCCTCACATGACGACCGGGACGCCAACAGGATTAGAGTCCCGTCCGAATGATGTGACAGAAAACCCCCCATCAGGAGTAAAAGTCTACAGGACAGGCATTTTAACGCAACTCGGAAGGTTTTCCTTTTGCCTGCAGAAATGTCAAGTACATTCAGGCTTCGAGATGGTCCACTTCTTTATAGCCATGAAAAGGCAGTCCCCAATTCTGAGGAAATATGAAGATACATTTTGGGGATTTTAGGTATGGAGCCCCTAAGGCAGGGGTGTCCAATCCTGCTCCTGGAGGGCTGGTGTCCTCCAGAGTTCAGCTCTAACCCCAATTAAACACACCTGACCTTATCAAGGTCTTACTAGGCATACTAGAAACTTCCAGGCAGGTGTGCTGAAGCAAGTTGGAGCTAAACTCTGCAAGACACCGGCCCTAAGGGGAAATGGTGATAAAAAAAAAAAAAAAAAAAAAAAGATTTGGAGGAAAATTATAAATCAACACTTTTACATTCTCTCGCTCAAAAACACTGCGTTCCTCCAAGAAACTTTGCATTCTCTCGCAAAACTATTGTGATCCCCAAAAAACTTTGTGTCCACTTGCAAAAGCACTGAAACAGTTTTCCTCTCCGACCTCATCTTATTTCCAACACAAATGTTTTACAAGCAAACAAACTTTCTCAGGAGAATGCAAGAGTTTTGCAAGAGGACACAAAAGCACTCAAGTTATTCCTCCAATCTCATTTTTATTATCTCCATACTTGCGTGATAAACATTGTGTAGGAATTACGTTATGTACGTGGGACGAATGAAGGCGAAAAAAGGATACTTGTGACTGATTTCATGAATCCCGAAATGAGGGTGAGTTAATGAAGACAAAATTTTTCATTGAAAAAATAATACAGATGTTAAGAAAAAAGGTACAACAATTACATGCCACAAATTGGACAAAGTCATCAGAATAACACATGAGACACTGGGACAAAATGTCAAAGGTGAAAGACTGAGACACACTGTGTGAATTTGTTTAGAGAATACCCTCTCCTGGCAGATTGCAGAAATGGCTGACGCTCACAGGAAAATCTCCCTCCAAATTGCCCTGTGATGACATTGGGGACACTTTAGTTAAGTTTTGCCTGACACAATATGAAGGTCACAGTTTGCGTCAACAGAATTGGATTGCTGATTGTGTTCTTTGGAGTAGCTAGTGCCCTGCCAACGTGCCACCTGGTGGCTTCATTAACAACTTCATTACACAGCATTTCATTAGGCAGCAATAAATAAATGGATAATCAATGCATTCACACCTGGACAAAGCCTAGATTAATGCTACAAATGGCTCTACAAGCTCCAGTCATAAACACTGCTTGTGGAGGTGGTAAAAAATAGGTATGTGCAAAACTATTTTCACAATCGAAAAGCGGTGAGTAGCCTGAATGGCTAGTTGGTCTTTAGGAAGCCCTGAAAAAGAATGATAAGGCTGGTTTTGGGTTCACCTGACCTGCAATTAGACACATTTCTATAGGGACAGGAGAAGAGGATATGTACTTGTGTTCAAATACAACTAGAATGGAACAGAACCCTGGGGTCTTGAGATGCATTTTTTTTTAAGTTTAAATGTTTTAAAAATTGCGCTATCCAAAAATGAAAATTGTCTCATCATTTACTCACTCTCATGCTGTCCCAGATGTGTATGGCTTTCTTTCTTCTCATGACCACAAACAAAGATTTTTAGAAAAATACTCCATCTCTGTGAGTCCATAATGCAGGTGGATGGGTCCCTCAAAGTTGACATTTCAAAAACCACACAAAATGAACACGAACACGGGGGAATCCATACAACTCCAGCTTATTTTTGCTGAGGTAGTTGGTGTTACCAGTATTACCCTGGAATCAGCTTTGTTTACGTTCAGTAAAAAGTGCGCACGTGGTTTTTGAAGCATCAACTTTGTGGGAACATACACTTTATTACTACATTATATTAACTCACAGAGATGATAACAGAGATTATTTTTCTCACCTCTGTGTTCATCTGAGGAAAGAAAATACATTTGGGACAGCAGAGTGAGCAAATGACATTTGTTTTTCTTTATATGTAAATGGTTTAATAGCTGAAGCACAGCATGCTGTCAGTGCTACAGCTAATAAAAAACCTTAATAAAACAACTTCTTTAATTTTTTTTATAAACTTACAAATAAAATCTGAAAACTCAGCGCTCAGTGTTGCCAACTCAAGGACTGGACTCAACTCAAGATAACGAGTTTCATACAGAATGTACAGACATACTACTTTACCACTCACTGAGAGAGCAGACCAATGGTTATTCAAACTATACGCTTGTCTTATCTCAATTTGTATCGTCTCACGTGGAGTTCAACGAGTGAGTCTTACTCATGTCCCTTTATTCAGGTTGTTGAGAAAGGACTCACTATTGTTCAATAAGGAATGTGGGATTTCGTGACAGATGGCCTTTCTGTCTGACTAAAGCCAGCTGAGAGAGTTTCTGTGGACCAACTCATGCCTGCTCTCCTGGGCCAAACAACCAAGACAGACAAGACCTGACACTGTTGCCAAGCCACATATAAAGTGCAGAATATGGTTTCTTGTTGCCCTTTAAATCTGCCATGGATTCATTAATGTCCTACATGCTCTGACAGAACACATAGATAGTTTTGTTTAAGAATACCATGTTGTGATTCATTCATCTTGTGCATACCAGAAAAACAAGTTTTAAAACATCAACACTTCCTATGCTGGTCAGCAGAGTGGCACACCCTTTAAACTTGTAGAATATATTAAAGAAAAGAAACAAGCCTGACTAAAGAACTCTACCAAGTTATATGGCAATTTGAACTTAAAATATTTAAGGGGTGTCCAATCTTGTTCCTGGTAGGCCACATCCTTGCAAAGTTTAGGTCCAACACACCTGGCTGGAAGTTTCTAGTTCTTTCTGAAGACCTTGATTAGCTCGATCAACTGGGTTTAATTACAGTTAAACCTAAAATCTGCAATAACATGGCCTTCCAGGAACAGGTTTGGAAACCCCTGCTTTAAAAATAATAGAATAAAAGAATAAAAAGATGAAAATGATCTGGTCAACAAATTAAAGTTTAAAATCTGAAATTCCATGAATGTTATACAGTGTCATCACACTAAGATGCAATCTGAGGGCTTGGCAAATGACTGAGTTGTAAAGAACTGGCTGAGCAAGTTTAACAGGTTCACTTTGACCCTCATTGGGTCACTGCCCTCATTCTTACACTGGGTTCTGTGATTTTACAACCCGTTGACATAAGGTGAAACATCCCTCATGAGGTATCTCAGGAACATACGTCACAGACAGTAAAAAACATACAGACAAAAAGAAATTCTTTTACGAAAAATAACTAAGTAGACTTTAAAATTTCAATTACTTTTTTTTAAAAAAAAAGCTGTGTGAAAAACGGCATCCTTATAATTTGCATCCATAACAAGCTCAGCCATTACTGGCATATGCCATGTCAAACTTGCCAAACTTAACCTGCTAGGATTAAACTTAATCTATCAGGATAAACCAAAACACCAAGTCACAAGTCATCAGTCATAACAAATCAATTCAGATAGCTGCCAAATTACTTCTAGTGCTGCATTTAAAAACTGATTTGAATTGTAATATGACAAACATTTGGATAAATAATTTAAAGTTGCTTCCTAGATATGATTTTGTGGTTTAATAACCACACCAGGAATTTTGTTTTTGATTACTTGTACAGCCCTAATTGCACTTCTAAAGCTGTAGGATACCATCAGGTATTTAAGAGATGCAGACATTTGCTGCTTAAGTTTAATTTGGCAGAATTTTAAACTGAAATCAGATTTGAGACCAAGATTTTGTTATCATGGGAATCCCATTAGCCAAAGATATCCAGGTTCCCACATCCATTCAGAAGTTACACAATAGCTCACATACTAGATGCAACAAGATTGCTTGTCTTCATTTATCTCCCTAGAGTCTCAGAACAGATGGACCCCCACTGGTCAGATAATACCCCCTCTGTGCATCCATCCCATTGCCATTTTCTGCCTTTGATCTGTCTTTTTGTTTCATGCTCAAATTGAAATATATGGGTATAAAGCGCCCATGGTTTCCCTTTACTGTTAATAACTGTAGTTGCTGTATTTTCATTTAATTGATATGACCTAAAATAGATCATTTACAATAACAGTGTATTAAAAAAAAACAACAACCCAAAATAACCAAGTATGTGTATAAAATTAGGAACAATAAAACAATAATAATAAATATAGCTGCAAGCAGCAATTACCGGGGTTCAAGCATTTTAAGAAACTTGAGCAATTATAGATATTTTAAGATGATATTACCCAAAAAGGCTGAAAAATCATAAATAAAATCACTACAAATATTATTTAATGATTTATCATTTTTGAAAAAAATAGTAATTACAGTAGTTACAACCATTTTCATGTTTTTTTCTTTTTATAGTGCCACCAAGAGGTCAAACTCCACAATTTTTGTAATTTGGCCAAAGATTGAGCTCATTCACATGTGATCTGAGTTTGGCGAAAATATCTCATTCCATTCAAGAGTTACAGCCATTTTAGTAAAAGTGGCCCTGCCTACATCGAACATTTTGGCATCCTGACGCAAACGTGAATCACTAATCAAAATACTTTTGATAACTTTTTGCCATGAGGGTCTCTAGATGATGCATGTCAAGTTTCGAGTGAATCGGACACATGGCCTATGAGGAGTTAAAAAAATTAGATTTTTCAGAAAATCCAAAATGGCGGACTTCCAGCAAAAAAAATCTGTCGGAAATAGATTTGTTTGGTTTGACTCAAGGATTCCAAAGATATAAGACACTTAAGTCTATGACAAATGGTTTATGAGCTATGGCCAAAAATGTCTGAAATTTTTGTTTTTAGCGCTGTAGTGCCCCCATGGGCTGATTGGGCCGAGTCTTTGAATCTGAGTAGCGAGCAATACTATTATACGATCTGACCAAATTTCAGCTCTCTAGGCCTTATGATTTGGTCTGCACTATCAGTTTTAGGGAAGAAGAAGAATAAAAATACTTACAATTACAATAGTGTTTCAGCACTACGTGCTTGAACCCCTAATAACTACTACTACTACTATTATTATATTAATAATTCAATTAAATTAAGTTAATAAACAGAATATAGGGAAAGAGCAACGGAAATTCCAATAACTGTGAAATTTTGATGGAAACACTAGTTACCATGGTAAAATTTTGGGCATTTTAGGCGAGTTTAGGCTTATGGATTTCATGACTGTTGAACACAACCATAAACATTAACTCAACATTGTCTCAATTACTTTCTTAAAACATGTTCCCTTATGGTCCAAAATGAATAATTCCTATTTTTTTTTTATATAAAATGTAATTCCTACAACTTTGATTTGTCAAATTTGTCAAGTACATAAACTTCTTTGGTATTTGTAGTCCTTATTAGCAATGTTTTTTTTAACCAAACAATGGTTTCAAAATTCATATGTGAGGTAGGAATATTTCAAAACAGAAAGTTAACAACAGACCTATTTTATTTGGGACTGCAAACTGTAATTGTAAAAACTATTTTCAAATTCCAGAGGGAACCTAAGGTTCGAAAATGCCAATTCTCATCCGCATTTTGGAATTAAAAACAGAGCACTCTATTATTTGGAAAAAGACAAAAGTGCATGATGATCAACAGGACACTTATTAGACAGTGCTTCACATAATCTTGTTTTACTTTCGAAATCTGAATTACAAACAAAATGTAGATCATTTCAAATATGTAGCCCACAGAAACCAGTGTCGGAATATGCTAGCAATGTAGCACTGTCTGTGTAAAGGCTTCAACTCTTGAAACCATAGAGTTGTGTGAGCAGTTGTGCAACACAGCTTGGGATCGAACATTGCCATGAAATATGAACCTGTCTCTGATGATTACCGCAGCACCATCTGTGCACTGGGACGGCCAACGGCTCGACTGATTGATGAGACCCCTTAAGGAGGAAAGAGAGCAGGGGACCTCATGCACACACACTCTCCAACCCATCCACTCTCTGTTTGCCTTACCACTAAATACCTTCACAGGTCCCACTTCACTCACTTATCACCCTCCTATACGGCTGTTAGCAGGTCTGAGGAATCCCCATGGAATCAAGATACACACTCCGAACATCTATGCGCTCAACTTGACCGTCTTATTAAATGACACTGCACCACATATTGAATCCAGGCCACACACATTGACCCCAGGGGATTTAACCATGATAAAATTCATTTCATTGATCGGACAAGCTCAAAGTAGACCACCATGCGGTGCACAAGCCATGAAGAGTTTTTTAGGGTGTAAATCTGATCAAACCCATCAACGATTCAATCCAATTCAACTTTATGTTCTATAAAATGTATATTTTATAGAAAAAAAAGTATATTTTTGATTTTGGGGTGAAATGTGACTTAACAGGCTTCATAAACCTAAAACCGCAGGCGTGAGACCTAAAAATGATACACTGTCAAACAATCGCTGGGGTTTTAAACACTGTTAGGTCACTCTATACTTACAAACCATTGCCAATTGCCATATATATTAAAAGCAACTGCATAGACAAAAGCTAGCCAACCCATCAGGAAGCATTTTCAGTTGTCACTTCAAAACAGAGTCAGGAGTCAGGACAGCCTGTGTTCAGCACAATACTAAGGTCCTTTCATCTGAAATCCTGGTGCTGCTGAAGTGCAGCTAAAGCCAGGCTTAACATGCCATTTCATTACAGTAATCAAACAGTCAGCTCATGTGGGTTTTTAGGACTTGAATATGGGTGATCGCATTGATTTCTTTTTGTGAGCCCTTCCACGGCACGAGAAAACAAAGACCATCAGCAAATCCAAAATCCATACACACGATTTACTTGTAAAAGCAATTAACACGGGACCTTCACTCAAGGCCACACTCACATGCGATACTGTTGTTTTATTGATCTGAGGTGATTTAGGTAATTAGGACTGGGGTAATTAGCTACGCTACATCTTCAGTAATATTGTAAGACCTAAACTCTTGCGTTTACTGTTACCTGTTAAGTATATACAATTAGTATAATCATTTACATTTGTACATAGTTCACCCAAGCTGCTTTGCAAGCTTACTCTTCTAGTTTCATATCACGTACAGGACTTGAAACGAAAGCATTAGAAAATGATTACCCTTATAATCTTATAGAGTATAGCTTTTTGAGATTAAGTCTTTATTAAGCCTTTCACTGCTGTAGCCTAAGTGTTATTAAATTTAGTTTCACCGGAGCATCTTAAAACTGCTTAAACCTCCAACCTCAAACATATTTACAATTAGTAGATTGATGAGCAATACTGTTAAAACCCCATGAAATGGCATGCCAAGTTCAGTTTTCTCTGTTTACATATTTCCAATTAAAACAGCAAGTACTGGTTTAACTCACACACATTTAACTCAAATGATCTCTACTTAAGATTGTAGAATGTGTGGGAATATGGTGGCACAGTGACTTCAGTGACCATGTCATGAGAACTCCAGTTGAACTCCAGTTGTTCATTAAATGTGTGGAACATTCTCATTCTAAATAGAATTTGACTGGAGTAAAAAATTGTACACGCCCATTAGTGAAAGTTGAGTAATCAGTATTTTTGGTTTGTTTTCCTGTCAGACAAATACTTTCAAAGTTCAGCCAAACAATAAAAAAATAAAAGTAAAAAATTTGCTTTAATTTACTCAACTTCAGACCATCCAAGATGTAGATGACTTTTTTTTCATTAGAACGGTAAACTTTTTTTTTTTAGCTGAAACCGTGATCCTTGGTGATTAATAAAATGTCATAAAGTCAAAGGCTACCGTCACTTTAAAACTCACAAAAGCATATTCGGCGATATAAAATTAATACATGTGGCTCCTAGCGATATATTGAGGTATTATGAAGCAAAATGATCAGTCTGTGCAAGAAAATGAACATTATTTACAACATTATTGCCTGTAATCAATAGTCTCAAGTAAACATTCTGGTTTGGTTCACAAAAGAATCAATTCTTTTGAACTGGTTGTTTTTAACCAGTTCAAAAGATGTAATATATATTTCAATTTCAGCAGGCAACTATTTTTACAGCTACATTATTATTCCAGTCACAATTACTCATAACAATGTATATACAATTACACATGATTAAGCATATAAATCGTCAGTATGTTGTTTTACACACATGCGCACAGACATTATTTCATACACGACATAGTACTGAGATCCATAAGAAATCTTCAGACGCGCCCATAACAACAAAAAACAATACTTTATTGAACCTTTTCTGATAAGAAGTGTGCGCTGCCTGCAAACGCGAGCTTTTTTGATGATCGTTTCTGTCCAATTCGCTTTTATCTCGTTTAACCACAGCTGTCGCCGTTTTTTTTGTTTGTTTGTTTTTTGTCTGGCAGTGGCAGCAGCAATAAAATTTCAGTTTTAATATTTCAAAATTCTGACTTTATTCTCGCAATTCCGAGATTATATCTCACAATTCTGATAAGAAAAATCAACTCGTCATTCTCTCTTTTGAGTTAGGCTATATCCCACACATCTGGCTTTTTTCCCCCTCAGAATGGAAAAACTCGCTATTGTTGAGTTAAATCGAGTTATGAAGTCCAAAATATGAAATATAAAGTTGCATTTGCAAGAAAAAAGTCTCAAAAAAGAATTGTGAGAAAAAAATAGGCAACGTTAAATGTAAAATGTTATAGGTTTAAATAGTATTTCATGCTGTAACTGTAGGGCAAAAATAATATATTCCCTATGAACTGTATATGTGAATATTATGTAGACCAATTGTTTAAATCAAATTTATGCTTTAAAAGTAGAGTAATTATAGCAGGTTTCATTCATTAGTCTGTCCGTTTAAACGTTTGCGTTTAGCTTCAAATGGCTTTTTTGATGACAATATTCTATAAAAATTATTTGCGTTCCGATTCTGACATCCAAAGGCACAACAGTACATTTTATCTCTTATTCCGTGGATTATTCCAGTTTCATTCCGCTTGTTACCGTGTGTTTCTGCCACCACAATGCGCACGCAGCTGCGAGTGATGTAACTGTGACGTCTACATGAAATTGATCTATAACATGCTAGTTAGCCAGTTTCGCGGCTAAAGTAAACAGTACTGCTAGTCACCCCACGGAAGAGAGGGGCGGGGCGAGCAGAGCTCATTAGCATTCAAAGCAACATGGACTATAATGGCTTGATGAAAACAGAGCTGATTTTGACAGGGTAAAGAAGGTGTTTTTTACACTACCATTGAGAAATTTTAACCAAAATATGTTATAGACTTTTCATTAAGACCCTAAAGAATCATATCAACTTGTGGAAAATGGGCATCCAATGACCCCTTTAAGAAATTGGATGAACCAGTTCACCAAATAGGACTGAACCAAACAGCACCTACAAGTTCCTCAATCAAAACTCAATCAAAAACTCACGTTCAGACCAAAATACAGGTGTATATGATCAATGGAACTCATTCAGTGCTCCAGTTACTGGTGAGCTGCTGCTACAAGTATGCGTGAACCAAGCACTTGAACGAAGGGGCGAAATTAGAGTTTTTATGGTTTCTCAAGGCATATCCAGAAAGGCTAATTCATTTTATAGGCTTTAGAAAACATTTTACAATGTTTTCTAAAGCCTAAAAGGATGTTCATTTTATAAAACATCCACGTTTCACGTAATTATTGGGTGTTTTAATAATATAATTGTGAATGTTATCTCATTATGTGCTTATGCAAACTGGTCAATCAGTTATTTGAACCAGTAATTTTGTTGCCTAATATGTTATTTTTGACTCTCAATGTGACGACAGCCATTGACTTTTTATAAGCCATTGGCATTTTATGAATTATTAAGGACCATGGGTTCAGCTAAAAATCGTTTTTACTGTTCTACTGAAAAAAAAGTCACCTACATCTTGAGGGTGAGTAAATTAACAACACATTTTCTTCCTTTTTTTTTGGTGAACTATGTCTTTAAATATGTATACTTGATACAAATTAATTGTCAAATTTTTAAGAGCGTACTAATACATGAATGGCCTTAAAACTTAAAGACATGCATTAAAAGCCACAAAACTCCAATTTTGATTTCACTGTTTTTTAAAAACGGTCATATACTCACCACTGAGTCCATTGGGAATGCTCCTGTGATGATGTGGAGCGGAGAGATCATCCATTGATCGTCGTATGGTGCCAATCTTGGTTTCTACAGTCTTGTGTATATGATTATGATGATGGTCTGGGCTGCCAGCACTTCCACCACTGGAGGTACTGCTCCCATCTCCAACATCTCTGACAATCCCAGAACCTCCATTCAGGTTGCTCAGACTGGACTGACTGTCTATAGAGCTCCTAGATCCCGCGCCATTCCTATCTTCATCCAACATGAGAATGATCTCCTTTAGTTCTGCATTCTCCCGGAGAACGTTTTCCTGGTTGACTTCCAGCTCCTTGAGTTTCTGCTGATAGGTGCTCACCTCCTTCCACATGGAGCTGGCCGTATACCTCCCAAACCTCTGCCATTCCCGAGACAGCTTCTTACCTTTCTGCCGATCATCATCGAGAAAGCAGCAGAGTTCCCTGAGCTCTTGGTTATCGTCTTGCAGTTTCTGATTGATCTCCTTAAGATTACGGATCTCATGGAGGTGCACCTGCAGTCTGCGGTTGACGTCCTTCATCATGTTCCCATGTTCTAGCATTAGGTTCATTTTCTCACTGTCAGACCTTCTCAGTCTCTTGATCAAGTCCTCTTTGCTCCATCTGACCAGTTCATCATCAGAGATCTTACTCAGGTCATCATTAGGACAATGTTTTGCCATCATGATGCTTACAGAGGAACAGTCTCAGGGTTAAATATTCAACATAGATCTAACATAGCGCTGTGTTCCAATCCCACCAAAAAAAGCAATGTAAAAACGCATTAAAAACCAGTTTCATAAATAATTACGGGAATCCTTTTACAATGGAAGACTATGCAACTGATTTGTATTCCACACAAATTTATTTTCAAACCTTCACCTTTATTAACGCCTCACTTACCGATAACTTCACAATCATGAGTGTATTTAAATATCATAAAATATGCGTGACATACAAGTCCACGAGCATCGTTGTAAATGTTTTTCTCAAGAAAATAATTTCTTCAGACACGCGTGAATCGTACAGGTTTCAAGAGCTGTATTTCAAAAAATAACAACCATAAACAGCGCCTTCATCAAAGACATGCCTGCATTCAGGGTAAAATTCATCGGGAGCTCCAGAGATCAGATCAGAGGGGTTTGCCGTAGAGCTCCTCGCGCGTGTCAACGCTCCGGGTCTCGGGTTCTGTTCTTCTTTAGACTGGTGTGAAATGATCCGAGCGGATCTGAGCAGGTTCAGAGATGAGAGGCAAAAGGCAGGATCTGCCCTCTTAAAGAGGCAGCACCACATTCCCACAAACAGACAGATTTTAATTGTATTTTTAAAACAGATTATAATAGATTCTAATAATTTTAATTATGATTAAATTATTCATTTCTATTTAATTTAATTATTTTTCACATTTTTTAATGTTACTGTTGAAAGGTTCTTTGTAGACTAACTATTTATTTATTTATTTATTTATGCGGTTTGTATGTATTTTTAAGCGAAGGCAAAGTGTAAACCCTGGTAAGTCTACAGTGCATATGTGTGGTATTACACCACACATTTTAAAGATCTATATTTGATTATAATGTAAAGTGAGAGAGGACCAGAGATATTTTACACTGAAAGAAAAATCCTAGACCATTCGCTAAAACGTGAAAAATGGCATGATTTTGCTCACAGGAAACATTAAACGTTGAAAAAAAGTATACTTAAATAAACTGTAAGTTAATTTGGATAAAAGTGTCTGTC
Organism: Tor tambroides; assembly: GCA_021397915.2. Lineage (NCBI taxonomy): Eukaryota > Metazoa > Chordata > Actinopteri > Cypriniformes > Cyprinidae > Tor > Tor tambroides. The sequence goes on from JAFVLL020021730.1 coordinate 14,194, forward strand.
AAGAGTAGAAATATGCCATTAGCAACATACCTACAAAAAAATAAAAAATAAATAAAAAAAACATCACACATACAGTATCAGATCGACTTGGCCAGACCAGATCTTTATTTCAGGACATTTGAGACTATTTTAACCTACAATAAAACTGAAAAGTAAATATTAAATTAAATTTTAATTAACATGACTTGTTTAATATTAAGCACAGATTTACATCACTGAAAAAAGAACTGTTATCAATGAATTATTTTGTATTAACATGTTAAGAGACATTCACCTATATTTGGGTTCAATCTCATCCTTCTATTTTCTCACAAAATGTGTTTTTGTGAGAAAATTATACAACAATAATGTATTAAATATTTGTTAGTAAATGTTGGCAAATGTAGCATTCAATTCAATGAACGAGAAACCAACAGTCCAGCGGTGTCCAACGCCAGTCCTAGAGAGCCACAGTCACAGAGTTTTGCTCCAACCTTGATAAAAACTCATCTGTAGCTTTCTAGTAAGCCTTACACCTTGGTTAGCTTGATCAGGTGTGTTTGATTAGGGTTGGAGTGAAACTGCAGGACTGTGACTCTTCAGGACCGCCGTTAGCCACTGCATAGCCCCACATGTTTAGATTTCAGTGAGACTTTAACACGACATTTTTTGAGTAATTGTTAAAAAGTATTTAAAACCATGTTTAAAAAAGCACTTTATGGCTTGACTATAACCGTTAGGATATTGATGCAGACCAGGGACGTCAAGCTCAGCTCCTGAGGGCCACTGACTGTGACTCTGATCCTTCAGAGTTTAGCTCCAACCCTAATTAAACACACCTGAAGCAGCTAAACAAGGTCTTCAGGATTACTAGAAACTTACAGGCAGGTGTTTAGAGCTGGTTGGAACAACAACGCTCTGCAGGACAGGGCCCTCTAGGAGCTGAGTTTGACACATGTGGTTTAGACTGCAGAACGTGATTGTGGAGAGTTTTGTTGGTGAACTTCGCCCTCTAGTGGACAAAAAAAATTCCATCCGGGTATTACTTACAGGCGACGAAAACATCGACTAACAATCCATAAACAAATAATTTTAGGTTAGCTGGTACATAAAATATTTCCTGTTTTTTAATAAATTATTTGAATACCTTAATAATTAATCTCTATCTCAATTAATTCTTCTATTTTATTTTAAAAAAAAAGTTGTAAATTGTCATGTTCATGCTTTTTGGCACATAACGCACAACTTCAAAGAAAGTGCTAAAAACTTTTTTTTACTTACGCCACTAGATATATGTGATATGTGTCGTATGACTTTGATTAAATAGCCTTTTCTTCGCCTCAGTTGCTACAGCTGGCTCCATAGCTCAGTGGTTAGAGCACTGGTCTTGTAAACCAGGGGTCGCGAGTTCGATCCTCGCTGGGGCCTGCAGTGGTGGTTGTTTTTCTTCAGATATATTCGTAATATACTATCTGTGCACGTCAGTAAAAAAAACAAGTTTCACCTAATACTAATATGAAATACTGTATTTTAAGAGCAAACCAGCTTTTATATTTTATTGCACTGTGTTTAATCTCTTTGGTTAAACAGCATGTGGTGTGTAATATAAGCACATTTATTAAGACCATTTTAAAATCAGATCATTCAGATGATTCACACGGTTTTAAGATTTTGACATTTTTAAACATATACCAGATACTTATTACTATTGAACTTTTCACTAAAATTGTTAAGCTGATTCAGCAGTAGTTTGATTCTCATTGAGCATGTAGCCTAAGTCTATATAATGTTCATATTTATATAATCTACAAAATGTATTTAAACAAAAACTTTAAATCACCATAATGAGGGACTATGATAAAACTGATTACATGAATTAAATTACAAGTGCAGATGTACCATAAATGATTAGCATGTTAAAACTTCTGTGCTCAGGTTATGGTTTGAAGGTGATATATTCACAGTTGTCACAAAAGGGCCTTAAACATGTCCTATGAGCAGTGTTTAATGTAGCAGATCACTCCACTCTTGGGCCGCAGAGTTCCCGTGTCTTTAATGTCAAAAGACTGTCCAGGAACCAGACTGAACTCAAATCTCTGAAGCAGTTTGGCAAGCACAACTTTTGCCTCCATCTGAATGTAGAAACACGACAGAGTGGTCAAAATCACAGCAAATTTGGCACTTGGAAAACAATCAAACATTTAAAAGAATATAAAACATGAGCCTGTGTGCTCTGTAAGTCTAAAAACTCTGAAGGAGAAAGGGAGGAGTAAATTGTGTGTGTGTGTGCGTCTCTGTCTGTGTGCGTGCGTGCGTGTGTGCACGTGTCTCTGTCTGTGTGTGCGTGCGTGCTTTATCACCTGTGAGAAGACCTGCCCCAAACAGGTTCGTGGACCAAGTGCAAATGGATAGTAGCAGTAATGAGGCCTTTCAGATAAGAACACAATTAAGAAATCAACTGATTTGATGCCAAAATGTCACAATATAAAGGTGTGTTCATGTAGTACATATCATGATTACGAGATTATGACTGTAAAAAGAGCTCATGTCCTAGTTGAACTTGTAATTACAACTTGTAGACTCTGACCCCTGAATTATCAGATATAGACCCAGATATACAATATAGTTTAATGTAGCTAGCTAGCACAGAGTTAAAAAGTTGCATGGAATTGTTATATTGTAGTTTTGTCTAGTGATTATACAAATTACACAGATTCACTGCATTACCACAGAAATGAATAACTCAGGACAAAGGCTGTAAACGTCAGAGGTTGGCATCTCGTAATTATGCAGCATAAATGCTGAAACAGAGGGTAAAATAAGACTAAAATAATGACTTACTTTGGGGCATTAACATCAAATCTCTCTGGATCAAACTTCAAAGGATCTTTAAAATACGTTTCCATTCTTTGGGAGACGTAAGAACTGAACTGTATGGAAAGAGACGAAAACTATTCAAGATACTCATATTCATATACAATGAATTTATGAAGCCATTGTTGACAGAATTTATTGCTGATTTGAAATGTTATAAAATCCAATTTTCCTAAGCAATGAATTTTCAAAAACATTCAAGCTGACGAGCTGTACTTGTATTAATAGAAATAGCTGCCCTGGGCCGGTACCGTGATGGCTATAGAATGAGCCGATACTCACAGCAACAGAGCAGCCCCCTGGGATTTTCAGCCCATTTATAACCATGTCCTCATGTAGCCAGCGATTGGTTCCTGGAGCAGTTGAGTACAGACGCAGCGTTTCCTTCAACACCTGAAGCATTGAGTAAAAAAAATCAAAGAGCATTTAAAAAATGGATACAAAATGCTTTGTGTTTGTAGCATGTAAAAGAACATCTCTGCAGAGCAACCTGAGACAAGTAGGTGAATTTTCCAAGGTCTTCATATGAAATGTCTCTTTTTGTCCCAATGATTTCATCCACCTCTGCTTTAGCCCTGGGAAGGAAAAGAAGTTCAAACTAGGGATGCCGTTGTTCACTGACAAGCGTCGCAAAACCACGCTGATAATGAACGTGGATTTGCGCAGTTTGTCAGTGAACAACGGTTTGTGTAAATGCTGTTCTATGTGAAATCACACACATGATGGCATTTACCGCTGATTACAGAACCGGCTTTACTGAAAAGATATGCATTAAATATCGCCCGATATTTATCGTGCATCCCCAGTTCAAACTATAAAGCTTTGTAATAAAAGCCGGATGGAATAGGTCAATATTTCCAAGAAGTTCCAATATTACCGTTTATATATCTCAGGATGTCTCCCTAATTCCATGATTGCAAATGAGAGCTGATTGGCTGTTGTCTCTTGCCCTGCAACAGAACCAAGCGCTTTTTATAACTGCAAGGGTTTATGAACAAAAATCTAATTTAGCTGTAACTCACCAGCAATGAAGAAAGTCACAAAATTGTCCAACATCTGCTCATGATCTTTTGCACTATTAACTTTTTCCTCCTCTGAAGCAAAAAAGAAAACAGAAAGTGTTAAATTGTTAAGTAACTAATAATAAATAATGTTGAATGTGCTATTAGTAGGTATGATGAGTTGACTAACATTTGGAATCAAATGAACTATATGACATGCTGATTAACCCCATAATTCAAAGACATTTTTAACAAAAACTTCAGAAGTCATTGAACTTCTGCCATTTTCTAATCGAGTTAGTGCTATATTATAATTGCTGATCTATGTAAACCTGTGTTAGACATCTTAAGCCGTCAAGTTGCATCTTGTACTCTATGAGCTGCATAAAGACAACGTGTCACATTTTCTCCACAGTCCCAAACTCTTCAAATTTTAAAATGTGTTCTAGGACTCCAGTAATCTGTTCCTTTCGATTGCACTTTGGTTCACTTGTATTTGAACAATAATTGTTTAACTGCTTTAAGTATTTACCAAAATTGTTAGGTTTAAATGTAGTATGGCATGATTAAATGGATCATTTTAAAAAAAAAACTTTTAATTAAATAATTAATTACATTTTTTAAATGTGCACAAATGAGTACAAAGGGAAGAGGAAAAATAAACTTAACCATATAATGTCTATAAAGAGCCACGTACCTGCCGTTTTGAGGATTTGTGTGAGAATGTCTTTGGGAACGTCTTCTCCATTTTCTATTGCTGTCTTCCTGTCTTGTATCCATTTCTCTCCTGTTTTACGCAGGAGTTCAACTGCATCTTTAATTTGTTGCACGATCTTCCAATTCTTTGGAAACAGCTGAGGGAAAAAAGATTACATAGCACTAACCCTAATATTTTGGAGTATCATTGGATAAATTCTCTTACCGCAAAGAATGGGTCTCTGACATCGAACACCATGCCCCTTAAACACAGCTCAACTGCCTTCTGGAAGGGGCTGTCAGTTTGCTTCAAAAAATTTAAATCAACACCGAAAGCCACCTGTGGATGGAAATATAATTAGTATTGAATAAGAGCTAGTTTGACCTTCCGTGCATTGGACCTTCCTTTGAATAAGCAGGAAGAATAGCGAAACCTTGCAAATGACGTCGAGTGTGACACAGTTGACCAGGTCATGCATGATGACAGGTGTTTTTGTGTCGGCTATTTCCGCCAGATGGTCCACTAGGCGCTCAGACATCTCGTTAAAAGTGCCCATCAAACCTCGTAAGTATCTGATGGATAAGACAGCATCAGTTGAGGTGCATCTCTAACTCATTTCATTATATCAGAGATGTTCTTGACTCACGTGCTGCTAAAAGCTGGATCCATGGTGCGACGCTGTCTGTACCAGACGTCATGGTCCGCAGCCGTTATTAGCCCATTTCCAAGGAACCTGAGAAGAATAAGTTTCTTTTAATTCAGCCAAGGTTGCACCATATGACATACCTTGCAATTGTTTTATTTTGATGAATTGATCAGTATATCATGTATTAAATTAATCTGTAATTAAAGAATAGCCTTACTATATGAACAGCGTGGCTGCATCCAAAACCAAATATATCCTGACTATATAGTAGCAAACAATAAACAGTACATAGTAAACAGCGTGTATAGTATGTATGTGTGTAGAATTCATACTACAGAAATTCATATCATATAGAACATACAGCACTTTTTAGCAGTCAGAAAGTAATTACTTAATCAAAAGAGGCACCTATTCAGAGAGTATGCAGTTTTGGACGCAATCTAGGAACCCATGATAACATATTGTTTGCTTCAGTGTGACAATAGTAGGCTATTTCTTTAAATTCATCACACTCTAAGACAAATGGACAAATGTTCAACATGGTCTACCACTACACATGTATTAGTTTCCATTATTTGTTTATAAACTTTGTTTATATCTTTTTAATTTATTTATTAATTTTGATCACAACAGCTTAGATTTGAGGACCCTATGAAATGGTTAGATTTTCTCTTCTAAATTGTCATATTTCCTATTGTCTGTAGTGTTTCCTCCAGTCAAACACATATATAAAGGCATATAGATGGATTTAAAGCAATCAAACGTGGGGCCTCTGACATACATCGTGAAACAAATTGGACTTTGGAACGCAGCAAAATTCTCATTAGCTTATGTTTGTGATCTCCTGCATTTGTATGCATATGAATGGAAGTCAGTGGACTTCCAAAAGTACCACATACCACCCCTTTTAATTTACTCAATGTATCAATGTACAGTGGTGTGAAAAAGTTTTTGCCCCCTTCCTGTTTTTTATTTTTTGCATATTTGTCACACTTGAATGATTCAGATCATCAAACAAATTTTAATATTACACAAAGATAACCCGAGTAAATACAAAATGCAGTTTTGAAATAATGATTTCATTTATTAAGGGAAAAAAGCTGTCCAAACCTGCCTGGCCCTATGTGAAAAAGTAATTGCCCCCTAAATCTAATAACTGGTTGTGCCACCCTTTGCAGCAACAACTGCAATCAAGCATTTGCGATAACTGGCAATGAGTCTTTCACATCGCTGTGGAGGAATTCTGGCCCACTCTTCTTTGCAGAATTGTTTTAATTCAGCCACATTGGAGGATTTTCGAGCATGAAAGGACTGTTTAAGGTCATGCCACAGCATCTCAATCGGATTTAAGTCCGGACTTGGACTTGGCCACTCCAAAACCTTCATTTTGTTTTTCTTGAGCCATTCAGAGGTGGACTTGCTGGTGTGTTTGGGATCATTGTCCTGCTGCATAACCCAAGTGCGCTTGAGCTTGAGGTCACAAACTGATGGCTGGACATTCTCCTTCAGGATTTTCTGATAGAGTGCAGAATTCATGGTTCCATCAATTATGGCAAGTCATCCAGGTCCTGAAGCTGCAAAGCAGCCCCAGACCATCACACTACCACCACCATGGTATGATGTTCTTTTTATGAAATGCTGTGTTGGTTTTACGCCAGATGTAACGGGACACACACCTTCCAAAAAGTTCAACTTTTGTCTCATCAGTCCACAGAATATTTGCCCAAAAGTCTTGGGGATAATCAAGATATTTTTTGGCAAATGTGAGACGAGCCTTTGTGTTCTTTTTGGTCAGCAGTGGCTTTTGCCTTGGAACTCTGCCATGGATGCCGTTTTTGCTCAGTCTCTTTCTTATTGTTGAATCATGAACACTGACCTTAATTGAGGCAAGTGAGGCCTGGGGTTCTTTAGATGTTGTTCTGGGTTCTTTTATGACCTCCTAGATGAGTCGTCGTTGCGCTCTTGGAGTAATTTTGGTAGGCCAGCCACTGGGACTTTTGGGAAGGTTCACCACTGTTATAAGTTTTCTCCATTTGTGGATAATGGCTGACCGTGGTTCGCTGGAGTCACAAAGCCTTAGAAATGGCTTTATAACCCTTTCCAGACTGTTACATCAACTATTTTGTTTCTCGTCTGTTCTTGAATTTCTTTAGATCGTGGCGTGATGCGTTGCTCTTTAAGCATGATTCACTTTGCCAGACAGGATCTATTTAACCCTTGTGCATCAATAAAAAAAGTTATACTTAGGTCCATAGTGGACAAAAATGTCCATGTCAAAAAACGGTCCTAAAAATTGGAAGCTTGGGAGCACAGACTTAAGTTTGGTCTCATTTTAAAGAAAACCCATGGCAGATTATTGTTGAAGTAAAAAAAGTTTAAAAAGTGAAACCAAAAAAAAGTTATACAGGTTTAAGTTTATGAAAATGATTTATGAACAATATTTTTTCACTTATTTTATGAATATTTTATATATGAAACATGTTGAACTCTAAACCTGCTAGAAAATCAAAGCCATAAATCTAAACAAGTTGTGTTCCAAATTTGAGGTTGATATCTCAAAAAATGAGCTTTCAGTAAAATTTTGTTTGGGCGCAGTACCAAATTTTCCCCATTAGATGCCAGCAAAACTCCGCTGGTGCACACAGGGGTTGGATTTGTGATTTGCAGTAGAGTTTCTCTCTCTCAATTTTTACAAGAACACACACAATTTTTTTTTTTTATGACACACATACAAACCACACTCTGACATCTATTCCAACAGACCCACACAATTATAGCTGCATTATTTTCCAATTGGCTCTATAATATGCAGAAGCAGAAAACAGGAATAAAGCAAGTATTTGCTTTATAGACCCTTTATAGACCAAACCTGAAAAAATGGCACCATCTGGTAAAAAACAAAATTTTGATGCCTTGCCAACAGAATGAATGCCTATTAACAAAAATTGCATCATTTTACAGTTAAACAGCACTGCGATTAAAAATAGCAGTTTTAATGGGTTTCAATGGGGACATTTTTGTCCAAAAGGCACTGAGAGGAACAATTTTGTGTACCTAGTGCATAAAAATTTTAAGCTTGGGAGCACAGAGTTAAGTTTGGTCTCATTTTAAAGAAGACCCACGGCAGATTATCATTGAAGTAAAAAAAGTTTAAAAAATGAAACCAAAAAAAAAAAGTTATAGAAGTTTAAGTTTATGAAAATGCTTTATGAACAATATTTTATATAAAATATATATTTTATGTTACATGTTGAACTCCAAACCTGCTAGAAAATCAGAGCCATAAATCTAAACAAGCTGTGTTCCAAATTTGAGGTTGATATCTCAAAAAATGAGCTTTCAGCAAGATTTTGTTTGGGCGCAGTACCAAATTTTCCCCATTAGATGCCAGCAAAACTCCGCTGGTGCACACAATGCTTGGATTTGTGATTTACAGTAGAGTTTTTCTTTCTCAAATATTACAAGCAAACACACACAATTTTTTTATGACACACATACAAACCACACTCTGACATCTATACCAACACACCCACACAATTATAGCTGCATTATTTATCCAATTGGCTCTATAATATGCAGAAGCAGAAAACAGGAATAAAGTGAGTATTTGCTTTATAGATCAAACCTGAAAAAATGGCACCATCTGGTAAAAAATAGTAAAAAATTTAATTTTGAAGCCTTGCCAACAGAATGAAAGCCTATTAACAAAAATTGCATAATTTTACAGTTAAACGGCACTGCGATTAAAAATAGTGGGGACATTGTTGTCCAAAAGGTGCTGAGTGGTTCACTTTTTTGTACCTAGTGTAAAATAGATTTATTAAAGGAAATGACGGTGGAATATTAAAATTCCAATACAAATACACACCTGAGCCAAAATTTATACAGTTAGCATTAACACAGGCAAAATTATAAAAAAAATAATAATAATAAAAAAAAACTAAAATGGACAAAAATGTCCATAAGGTTGCAAAAGGGTTAAGTGATTTCTTGATTCAACAGGTCTGGCAGTAATCAGGCTTGGGTTTGGCTGGTGAAATTTAAAGCAGCTTTCTAAAATAATGTGGTTAATCACAGTTCTTTCATGATTTAACAGGAGGGGGCAATTAATTTTTCAGGTAGGGCCAGGTAGGTTTGGACAGCTTTTTACCCTTAATAAATGAAATCATCATTTTAAACCTGCATTTTGTATTTACTTGCATTATCTTTGTGTAATATTAAAATTAGTTTGATGATCTGAATCTTTTAAGTGTGACAAATATGCAAAAAAAGGAAGGGGGCAAAAACCTTTTGGCACTGTAGAGGTATTCAGACTAGACTACACTTAGCAATGCCATGACCACAAACGAAAGCTTACCTCTTTCCAAACAAGTTAAAGAGACGTCTGTAGACAAAGGGATCTTTGAGATACTTAGGTGACATCAGGATTGTCTACAATAACACAAGTGTTTTTTGTAATTTAGTTATTTTTAGATTTTGTGGCTTCTGATTATGTACACAAATGAAATGAAATATTTACCTTTGTAGCCTCAGGGCAATGAACTGCGATCACGACATGGTGAAAATTGTTCATCCTGTAGACAGGACCATATTTTTCTCCCCTTAAAACAAAAACATGGTTAGAACACTTCAAATTCCCCCAATGGGATCCATAAAGTATCGCTACATTATATAAATTATAAATTCTAGCTGAAGTGAGGAAATTCTTAAAAATAAATAAATAAATAAAAATCAGAAGTGATATTTTTCAGCGGTTCCTAACATGCCAGAGAATGGTTTGATATTTCTATTCAATGCAAAATCACACGTAATATGATAACATACTGTTATGTAATAGTGACACGTTTTGTAGGTGCAAGGTTAAATCAACAAGACATTAATTAAATAAAAGAAGTGCAAATAATCTGATGGATTCATACACAAGTGTTTTGCTCTTACCATTGAACAAACAAGTCATGTATAATGCTGTCCGAGTTCATCGCTCTAGAAAAAGTTGGTATATGTCCCAGCAGAAAACTGTCAGGATATCAGTTTTCATGTTAATTTTTCTGAGATTGTTGCAATACATATCCATGTAGTATTACCAAACACAATTATAAAGAGAACAGATTCTTAAAGTTTCTTACTTGTCTCTTGGAGGTCCAGGTATATGATCATATTTCTGATGAACATGATGAACATACAGACAATAAGCAAGAAATGCACAGAAAACAGCAGCAAGCAGGTAAAACACAATAAATGAGACCCATTCTAAGATCATGATGGTGCTGTACAGTAGCTCAGTGTAGAATGTTCGTCAGTCTAACTTGCAGCTATCAAACATCAGACGCTTTATTTCCGGGTGTGACCTTGTTGTGAAGGATCTTTGACGATAGAGGGCAGTGCTAGTCGTCTTCCATTCACTCCAAGACCAATGTAGTGAGGCGCTAAAACACTTCCCAGTAAGCAAAAAAGACTTCCCCAATCAGAGACTCTGTGAATAAGAAAGCTGTACGAACTTTGAAAGTTTGTGAATTTTACAATATATTTATTTGATTTTATATGTACATACATGTGTGTATATATGTATATCTTGTTGTTTTGTTTTGTTTTGAAGTTTAATACTTTCCTCCCCCAGCAACTGTTTTTTGTTTGTTGTAATTTGTCTTTCTATCTTTTTTCTTTTCCTTTCTCTTTCCTTTTTCTTTTTTGTTTCTTGATAACATGTTATTGTTCTTTTAATAAAAAAAAAAAAAAAAAAAAAGACTTCCCCAAAATACACTTCAGTTAAGCATTTTATAAAGCTTAAATATACTTAATATTTGTATACATTATTAATTAATATTGTAAGGGATATGAAGCATAACTGTTTATTTCAGAAAAAAGTGAGATTTTATAAAAAAAAAAAAAAATAATAATAAATAAATTATTCCACTAGACATCTTCCAAATCTTCACCCACGTCTCACCCAATGCACAATATATATATATATATATATATATATATATATATATATATATATATATATATATATATTAGTGCTGTCAAACGATTAATCGCGATTAATCGCATCCAAAATAAAAGTTTTTGTTTACATAATATAGCTGTGTATTGTGTATATTTAAAATGTATATATAAATACACACACATACAGCATATAATTTAGAAAATATTTTCATGTATATATTTATATTTATATAATTTGTCATATATAAATATATTTAATATATAAACGTAACATATTTTTCTTAAATATATACATGCATGTGTGTGTATTTATATATACATAATAAATATACACAGCACACACACATATATTATGTAAACAAAAACTTTTATTTTGGATGTGATTAATCGGTTGACAGCACTAATATATATATATATATATATATATATATATATATAGTTATATTGTTATAAGAAAAACAGAAATTTACAAAAATTTATTATACCTGTTATATAACAACACTTTTTGCAGCGTATTTCAATATTGTGATAATACCGTGGCGTATACCGTAATAAGCCCATTAAGGAAGTTGTGAAGGCATAAATGGGTCCAATCTGGTACAAGTAGGGTGTACCTAATAAAGTGCACGGTAAGTGTAATTAATATTCAAGCTCAAGAAAGTAAGTTTTGTGTTTTTAACTTCTTTTTATTATTATTATTATTATTTTTTAATGTTTATTAAAATGTTTATAATTAATGTTTTTTACTCTGGAAACAAACTTTCATTAGGAATAAGAGGACCCTTATGGCCCTCCCCTTTCTGTCGGTTTCTGTGCTTACTCTCAGCCACCATCTCAAATGTAAGAAAGACTTATCAAGTAACGAAACCCACAAATGTTCTCATTCTATCAGTTAAATAATCAAGGAGTTGTTTTTCAAGTAAGATGTTCTGGAATGTTCCTGCAAGAGAGTTCAATTAAGATGCTAGGCAGAGAAAAGACATCATAGCAGATTGAACTGGTGAAATAACTCTCAAACGATAAAAGCTTTGTGCAGTTTTTCAAGTGTAACTGCTTTCAAGGTTAACAGGTCTCGGCAGAGTCTAAATGAGTTGTAGAAAATCAGTTTATCAACTACGTGACTTCATTTTAGGTAATGGATTATTATAGGACTCTGAGGAAGACTACAGTGGACGAAGAAGAAGTGTACATTTTTGGTAAACAGAGGTGGGGGCCTTCTGATAATCAATTAAATTATCCAATCAATTTTTAAAGTCTTTGTTCAATGATAAATTAACATGCATGATATAAAAAAGTATACTCACTATATCTGCCCAACAAACTCTGAGGACTCTAAGCGCTTTGTGTATTCACTCTGTGTGTGTATCAGTTTTTCCTGTGGCCGTGCAGACCATTGATGACTGAGAGGGACTGAAAAGCAATTGCTAATTAACTAAAGAACATAAGAGAAATCTAAATCTTACTCTGTCAAATAAACAAACCACAAAAGAAAGATAAATAGGAGATAATTAGATTTGGGATGACAAACATAACTTAACTCACTACTATAGCAGGCCACAATGCATTGTTGGAGAAACTAAGTCAGAACTGTTTCTCAAAACTGTAGGAACTTTATTGCACATCAGTCGTTCAAATCAAACAGGTAAAAATCCAGTGGTGATACCTTTGCATCTTTTTTAAAAAGCTTGTCACTGGTCGCTATCCAATGCTATGCATGAGTGCGAGCAGGACTTTTTTTTTTGTCCTTTCGTGGTCCAAAAAAAAAGAGCTGATTCATTTGTAGGTGCTTATGTATGCCCACCCTCTATTTTTTGTTTTCTTATAATAAAGTTAACATTGGACCCATTTCCCGTTTCTGACTTTGAAGCATGGTGCCATCTAAAACGCCATGTGATCACCTAAATTGGAGCTACTGATAATAAAAACTGCCCAAACAAATACATTTTATTCATAGGCTACAGACTTCAATGTAATTACAGATGTAATGCTGAAATCATTCCAGAATAATGGAAGCATAAAATGAAAGCATAAAATGAAAATGTAATTCAATACTTGCATTTTTTTCCCACTCCAATGATTTGTAGAGACCATTTATGTTTATTATGACCCGCAAAGACCGATGCGAGATCTTTTAATCAGAGAGGTTTCCAAATACCGAATGTTTTTTTTTGTTGTTGTTTTTTTTGAATGGTTAAAATTACTGGAGAATATGTTGTGTTCTTCCGTGGGTGGTCAAGTCCCCATGGTGCCTATATGCAATATTTGAACAACAACAGCAGGGCCTAGCTGGTGACATAATATCATATCATAATAAATGAATCATAGAATCATTCATCCATCAGGTTCATTCAAACTGGCCAATTCATAAATTAAGAAAATAAGCACTCTCTTTATGAATGGGTCACTGAATTATTGGGTTACCTGATTCAAAAAAGCTGAACAGTTCAAAATGAAACAACACTCTATGTCTTGCTGAGAGACAACTGTTCTGCTTTGCTTGGAAATTTATTTGGCAAAATTAAGAAAAACAGCCAAAATGATCCAGTAACTACCTACTGACAGGCTTTCTATAAATGACAGAAATGTATTTATTGAAGAAAAAAATTAAAACATAAACATGAAAAAAAATATTATTTCTTACATTTCATAATGAAATTAGATGAGCACAGTGTTGAACTGTTAAATGTCAATATGT
>JAFVLL020021731.1:0-13591 GCA_021397915.2 Tor tambroides
AAAGCTTGTCGGATCAAACAAAAAAGACTTGAGGCTATAAAGGTGCTTCAGCTAAGTACTGAGTTAAGGGTTTGAATACTTATGCAACATATTTCTTTCTTTTTTTTTTTCATTTCAAAGTTGTGACAGTTCTGTTTTTGCTTTGCCATTACGGTGTATGGAGTGTAGATTGATGTGGAAAAAAAAAAAGTAATTTAATGCAGTTTAACATAGAGCTGCAACATAAAACGTGAAAGGCACTATATATATATATATATATATATAAACACACACACACACACACATAACATATAATATCTTCATACATGTATGTAGGTACATACTACTGTAATTATGGGGGTGTAACATAGTCAGAGATTTACCCTTTTTCTTTCATATTTCCTCTAACAAAGGCAGTTGATTCCTTTTGAGTTATTCAATACATCTTATTCTTTGTAAGCTTCAACACTTCATTTATTGTTTTTTTCCCTGTGGTGGTAATAATTTGAGCCATTTTGTAACTTATTTATAATTATATGTACAGGTCTCATTCAATGAGAAACCTGCTATCATTTATCCTGCAACTGTTTTATTTATTAGAGTCTAATATTGTTTGAGGTCTGAACAATAATTCAGTGTATGATTTATATAATATGCATTATGTTACTATGACTACAGAGATCTGACAGGCATTTTAAATTTATTAACTAATGAAATTAATTTCAGAGTTTGTTGCTTTTTAAATTCATCTTCCAGTATTTATATTATCTAACTATACCCTGTTTGATGAACGCATGTACTGTCTTACTTAACGTACAGTCTTAAAATAATATTTAAGTCAAAACCATTTATAAAAATTGAAACTCTGAAGATGTTTTATGATACATACATTTTTCAAACATTCATCTGTAAGACTCATAATACAGAATCAACTCTGTTCACCAAAACTGTAGAAGTAATATCTTAAATGTTGTTAAAAGTATGTAGCTGTCTTTATAGAGCTATCATTCATCTAACATATAATGTTTGTTATATTTGCAGCCAGATAGTAATTTTTAAGTTTGGGTAGAGATAACCCTTCACACGGTGTATTTGTTTTTTTAATAATCTGTGGTTTTAAGGCTTTCAACCCAAATGTCTAAATAAATTTACTTAGCAATTTATCTAAATGAGTAAAGCATTCTCTAGGGAATAATAAATTTAAAAAAATCCTAAATTACATATCCAGCACACTTAGGCATCAGTAGTCTCATATTTCCTGTTAAAAAGAAGGAATAACTATGATGAATAAACCTAAAGAACAAGTAGTTAAAAACTGCAATATAATTGTGGACTCAGTGTGAAGCTCTCATTCCAAACAGACAACCTTAAAATAAGCAGATCCTTGAAAGCACATCTATATCTCGTCATATTGAATTTGTCTGATGGAAATCATGGATGGCACCCATTGATCCCTCATCATGTCTCTCTGGCATTTACTCATTTAAAGGCAAACTACTCTTCGACATCCAGCACTGCTCGGCAGTTTGGCAAATGACTTATGCGTCACACAACATGACTAATGAATCACTAACAAACTTGATTCTGTGGGCAGATCTTTTCACATTTAAAGACATAATTGAGTTGGTGATGGTAGTAATTATAGGGCTGGGACTTGTTTGACAACTGCGTATTCAGGCTTAAAACATTAAGACTCTGATTTTGTGCTGTTAAAAATAAGAGATTGAGGACTTTGTGCATTCATCTGCCCACATGCTTTATTATGCTCATGTCATGAGTTTAACTTCAAATTGGTGAGCCCAAACTCGGAGGCTCGTTCATCAAGTTCTGTGTCCACAACTTCAGATCATTAAAAGTCATTATTAAAAGAGAGGGGGGAAATAGAGAAAGAGAGCATGGAGGAGGAACAGGCTATAACTGTGCATAAAATAGAAACAACAACTGCATCCTTTGGTAAAGTTCTTGTATAAAATGCAATAATGGTGATAGACAGAGGCATTAATAGACTTTCATCCATACTGGAGCACAGGCCCCCATCAAAAAATGTCTCAATATTTGATACTCTTTTTTTAGATATGGATATATTTATATACCGGCTTTGCAGTACAGAGCGGAGCTGCTTCATTACTGACAAATGATAAAAGACATTTGCAATTTTGTCTACTTCAATAGATTGTCAGTAAATATCTCATTCAGTGCTCTTTTTGTTTTCTGTCTTTTAAAGTATCCCGCTGTGTGAGAAACCACTGCAAACGACTGAGCTGTCCAATGTATCAAAATTAATCACAGACCTTTCTATAAACACATCTGACCAAATAGATCAAAAGAGTGACTGATCTGCAAATCTGCCATCACTAATTTTGACTGTAAACAGCTAAAAGAAAATGTCGAATGCTGAAATGTTATAAGGCAATGATTCTCAGGTCTGTATATGGTAATCACCACTGTGTGACAAGGATTTGTCAGTCATTTTTTTTACTGGGGCACAGTGGTATTTATGAGTGACTCTTTCTGCAGGTTACATCACCAGCAGGTAGGGATAAGTGACAACTCTTTATGAGTGAGTCACTACACCTTTCATTTATTGACTGATTCATTAAAAAAACACTGATTCTCTCAGTAATAAAACAAGCTACTGTATTAATTAGTAAATCATTTGAATCATTCACTCAACGGATTTGTTTATTAAATTACTCATTCAGGAGAGAAACTTTGCTACTGTGTTGCTTTGAGGCAGAGTGGTTATATCCAAATATGCATACTTCCCTACTATATAGACTTTATGTAGCTCCACCTATTTTCGTCACTGCGCTCGTTGTCTTCCGTTTGTATTTCCACAGCGTAAGGTAAGATCGTACAAATTTATGATTGAACTGCTCGCTTTAAAATCTTCCTACTTTTCAACAGTAATGCTATAAAGCTTAAAAATTGAAGTTCAAAGACGGCTGCACACTTGTTTCTCTGACGCATAAAGTCTATAATAGGAGAAAACATTATGTGACAAGAGAGGTATTCTGAATTTACTGTATTTAGAAAACAGAATGACCTACTACATCAGAGATTCTAAAGTGTGCATTCAATAGACACTTTACTATCAATAGAAAAAGTAACAGGCAATATTGCTTCTGAAATTTAAATAGCTTTTATTTTTGCTAAACTGTTGTATTTTAATAAAGCAACATCACACTTGAAGTTGGTTGAACAGTGACACTCTTGGTCCTTTGAAAATTTTGTTAGGATTTACTCACCTCATCATGTCATTTCTAAACCAGCTTTACATCTTTTGGGATCCACTTAAAGAGTCCTGTGGGAACAACATGAGGGCAAATAAATGATGACAGAATTTTAATAATTGGGTAAACTGATATCGTTAATAGTCGGTAACCATAAACTATTTCAAATTTAAAGTACTTAAAGTGGGCTGTTTATATAAAATACTGCAAAAGCATTAATAAAAAATAACAATAAAAATAGTGTTAAAATAATGCGCGGATGTAATGTATGTACAATGATGGAAAACGCTAATTATTGCCGATGGATGAGACAATATGAAAGGACAGAATAGCGAACACTGTACATCATCAGACCATTACTCTCATGGTAGACCTTTGCATGGCAGGGGATTTGAGATATGAGAACCAGGAAAAGCTTTCATATATCAGAGGAAATGTCTCTCTGAGGTGGGGACAGCATGCTGAGGACTACCAAACTAAACCATTCTTCATGCTCACCAATATCTCTGTCAAATATCACACTCTCCTTTCCACAACCCTATTCAGTCTTGACTGAAACACATCCATTAAGCCTTTGGTGTATGTTTTACAGTAATGCTATATTATAGTTAGTCACTGCTGTTTGAATTACTGCAACTAATGAGCAAAGAAGTGAACTTGGGAAAAAAATCTTTGGCCTTGCTTTTATGTGTATTTGACAAAGACTAGCTTTGAGACTTTGTTATGTATGCTTTGTGCAAAGTCAGGAGCTTTTAAAGGATAAATAGTCAGATTAAATTTCACATTACAAGATAGTATTCACTGATTTTGTAACTTACTAAGTAGGAAAACCTGCACTTGTTTCATTGTCTCAATACAATTGAAGCGGCATTACAGAACTTTGGCTTCTCTATTGCCATCTGTGGTTGAAACAACCAGGAACAAGAGCAGAGTTTTGCTCAAATGTGAAATTTTGTTCATTTACATCCAAAAACTCTCATAGGGCACATTTAATAAACCGTTTTGACAGTAACATCCTTCACTGAATCAGGAAATTCACTGAAGTTAAGTTGCAGAACTGGACATCAAATTTTGCCTCAAGTCAAAATCTCTAAAAGTGTGCTGAGGAAGACATTTGGACTTTCAAAATTTGATCTGTCTTGTCAGATGATGAGTGACAAACTATGGCAGGAAGTGAACTAACTCTCATCCCAGGCTGTCATGGAGAAAGAGTTTTCTTTTAATATGCAGCTACAGGGCTGATTGTTAGACTAAACTGTGATATGGCAAAATTTGACAGAGGACCAACTTGCTGACAACATACTTTTTTTCCCCTCTCAAAGTCTTCTGACTGATTTAGTCCATCTCTGCCATTTTGTCACTGCTGTGTTGAATCTCGCTCACTCTGGCTATGGCTGCATGGTCTCTTACACTGTCCTCAGTGAACCTTCTCCAAAGGTTGTGCTGAGACACGCATAATGACCTCCTTTGGGATTTGGGAATCTGTCCATAACGTCTATCTGTTGGCCTTTAATAGGGACCCACCTTCTCATGTGTAACAGAAAAAACACTTGACTTGTGCTGAGTGCTGCCTTGCCTGTGTAAAATCCCAGTCATGCCACCACAGTGGCTGGAGGATTCAGATGAAGAGAGATCATTATGTGCAATCTTGTTCCATTAGAGCCTTCTTCAAAATGGATGGCTAGCAGAGACAGTCTCTGACATCCCTGCTGTCAAAGGCAGAGCTGGAACACAAAGCAAGGGTTCTCAGAAAACTCATGAGGCAATGCTGTACAATACCTACAGTACAAAAAAATAGATGCTTGGTGAACATAAGAAAAATGTAAGGCAGCAGCTTGGATGTTTTTCTTTTCCTGTTGAATTTATTTATTAAATTACTTTAAGAAAATGTTTGACAGAATTCAAAATCTGCCACCATTATACAATTGTCCATTTAGATTAAGTAACTAAGCTTTGTGTGCAGATAATGTATTTGCATTGTTTACATGTTTTAATGATCCTATTATGCCTAAATATTAAAAATTATGCATTTCATATAATGTAGTTTAGAAGAAATGTGTTTGTTTTAAAGTGATAATAAATTTTGTGGTCACACTTTATAAAATTTGACTATTTCTGCCACAACACCATGGTTACAATCACCATTACTGCTTCTGAGTTTTTACATCAGCGCTGTTTGATCTGTTTATGACAGAGATTTCTGTGCAGAATTTCAATGCTTCTCAGTAAATCCCGCAGCAATCTTCATTCATTCTGCGGCGAATTCAAATGCTTCTCACTGGATCTCACAGCGCTGTGCTGTAATAGTGTCGCGAAATCAACTTTGGTTCTGAGGTAAAGCTGTTAGCACACATACATCTCGGAGACGTCTATTTTACGTCTGCATTTACATCTGCAAGACATATTTTTTAAAGTGTTTGCTCATCTGCAATACGTCTATAGGACGTTTCCTATTAGATGTCAAATAGACGTCTATTAGATGTCTTTAAGATGTTTATGATTTAGAATGTATGTAAAACTGACATCTGAAAGACGTCTGTCAGACGTTTGTTTACAGCAGATGCTTTCCAGATCAAGAGATCTTTAACAGACATATTGTAGATGTACGTGTGCTATCTGGTTTGTTTGCATCACGGTCCGAGCTGTTAAACGGTCCGCGCAGCACAGCTCAAACGAGTAACGTTAGCGGGATTTCGTTTGCCATTTGATATTTCTCATATGCAACAGAAATGGCAACGCGAGCTGAACAATGCAAATTTACTTGCACCGGCAGAAAAAACTCGCAGTCTGGAGCCCTGAATTAAGATATTTTTGATGAAATCGGAGAGCTATCTGAACCTCAATAGACAGCAACGCAACTGTAATGTTCCCAGGTCCAGAAACGTAGTAAGGACATCAGTAAAATAGTCCATGTGACATCAGTGGCTCAACTTCAGTTTTGCGACGCTACGAGGATATTTTTTTTGCGCTAAGAAAACAAAAATGCTATAAAAGAGGCTATATGCACAGCAACAGACTTCCATACTCTACTAACCAGGTCTCGTTGCTTCCGGTTCACGCGTTTTGCATATGCCTCGTTAAATATAAAGCTGTTTTACTCAAGATGCCTTCAAAGTAGACACTAAAGATAATCATAACCAATGTCCATCTCATATGTGGATTGATATATAAAAGTTTCTTATTTTTATTCTTTTCACAAACATTTATATATAAAAGTAGAATAAAACGTCAACAATATAAACAGCTAGCTAATTTAACTGATTACCTTAAAAGTCCATTGATATCGGCATTATTTAATACTGCTATTAATGCGTTCTCCGACAAGCGGAAGTGATGAGACCTGTTTTCCGGGTTTGGTCAGGTGACGTTCGACATATAGCCCATTTACTCAACAATTCTTCTCCCCCGAGTTATGTCTTCTGCCATTTTAGAGAGTATCTCAATACATACATATGCTTTCCCCAAAGCGTAAACAACACTTATTACGCAGATTACGTTCATACGCATGCTTTCCCCCCAACGTAAACGACGCTGATTAGTCAAATATGTTCTTGGGTACTCTCCAAATGGCGGAAGATGTAACTCGGGGGAGAAGAATTGAGTAAATTGTTATTTTTGTTTTCTTTGTGCAAAAAAAAAAAGTCACTGATGTCACATGGACTATTTTACCGATGTCCTACGTTTCTGGACCTGGGAATATTACAGTTCCCTTGCTCTCTATGGAGGGTCAGAAAGCTCTCACATTCCATCAAAAATATCTTAATTTGTGTTCCGAAGATGAACGAAGCGAAGGTCTTACAGGTTTGGAAAGACATGAGGGTGGGTAATTAATGACAGAATTTTCATTTTTGGGTGAACTATAGTTGCAGAAATGGACATCATATTTTGCCTCAAGTCAAAATCTCTAAAAGTGTGCTAAGCAACTAATAAGCAACTTGTTCACTATACTTAAGTGTTACCAATTTTGTCATCAACACAATTGAAGATATTGTGAAAACATTTTTTTAATCCATAAAATAAAAGTCAGCAGGATTCCAAAGAGTTTTGGAATGAAATGAAGGTGAGTAAATGATGATGAAATTGTTTGGTGAACTATTCCTTTAAACTATTGACAAATTTACATGAATATGCATCATTTGAACATTCACTTGAAAAAAAAAAATAGTGGAAAATGGAACACACACCTCAGTACTTGACCCATGAAACAACAAGCAATTGCACTCACCCAAGTGCTCTTTTTAACAGGACGGCAAGACATCACAAGTCAAAAATATACTAAAACATGACAAAAACAACAACAGTGTAAACATTAAAACAGTGCAATCCCATTAATTATTCATGACCTAGTGCATGCTGGGAGAAGGGCAATTGGGACTGAACCACAAAACTTTTCCTTTTTTTCTCAGTGGCGTCAACAGATTTGTATATTTAACTTCATTCAACTTCTGTTGTGCCTCTGGCCTGACAGATTGTTCTTATTGCCAAACTCAGAGCACGCATGCAGAAAAAAATAAAAATGCTAAGGTCTCGGGAAGAAAAAGGCCAACTCAACTTTTTATCCTGGAGCGACTTATAATGATCTGAGAGCTTGCTTAAAATGCAAATGTGAGGTTGGTCTTAAGCTTTCAAAGGTCAGAAATGAATGAGGTGCTTTTATAAAACTCAGTGTGACTCACTGTGCCTTGGGAGCACATACCTGATCATTAATTCAAGCTCACATGGAGTCATTACAGTCACTCCTGATGAAATCCAGGGTCCTCTTACTGATCTCTGTGCACTTCTCCCTTGATTAAAAACAAATCTAACAAAGTCATTGGAATCTATTACAATCATGTCTGCCTGTCAACTATTTGCCATCCCCCAGTGACGTCTACGCAGATTGGTATATTTTCAATTATGCTAATACAATCATCTAGTTTGGATAACATTATTACAGCACTGTGACATTAGACTACACTGTCAGCTTATCATATTTGCGATTACATGTTAATTTCTTTTCCAAATTAAAGAGGACAGTGGCTAAATTACCTTTTCAAACATTAATGCACATAATCAGTTCTCTGGTTATTATTAATAATAATAATTATATTTAAAAAAAGATAAAGAAACATTGTAAGACTTTAAACATGTTAAAATGATAAGCAGCAGCAAGAATGAGAGGACAGAAGACACTTTGAAGCAATACAGAGCACATGCCCTGAAATGAGTGGGATGAGGTCAGGTCATTGTCAGGAATATGAAATCATTTCTCTCATATGCAATAAGGCTCTATAATTGGAATTTCATCCACTTTTCTACTCTAAAAAGTGAACAAAGCATTCAGGAAATGTAAGAATGTCAGATATAGCAAACTCTGATCTTTTAAACTTTAATGAGCTTTAATGAGCTCTAACTCACGAGCTTGGTTCTGGGTGAAATACGGTACAACATAAATCCCAGTGTTTTGATACTGGGATTTTGAAATTCTTTCTTCACATCCATGATAGGCACTATCTTTGATTCAGTTCACTGCTTGCATGTTTTCTGCCTCATGCCATTTACAGAGTGAAAAGAATGATCTTCTGATCTTAGCCCTGTTGTTTTATGTTCTCTGCCTAGTTCATTTAGTAGATGTGTTAACTCAAGGAATAAATGAACCGGTGTCAAACTCTAGGCCCACATGCCTTCAGAAGATTCCGGTACACCAATCTTAGTAATTGCTGTCAGGATTTGATCACAAGTTTCTTTTGAAAATGTACTTTGTTATTATGTACCACTACGTTTTTATAATCTTTCAATTCTCACAGGCTACACGCAAAATCGTACTGTACGATGCAACTGGTGTAGTCCAGTTTAAATAAATGAATCTTATGAGTTGTTGTTTTTTTGTGTGTGAAAAAAGTACCAACCTGATCGCATTAGAAAACAGAAGTTTTACATAAGAATTCGTACAATTTGATTTGTACAAAGACGTATGATTTTTATTAAGAAAAATGGAAATAAATCCATTCTTAAACTATTCTAAAGGCATAAGCAATTAGTATGAAAAAATTGTGTATGATATTGTACGAATTCATACGCATTTATTTGAAAAACATAAAATAGTTATTAATAGTCATAAGAGTGTGTCGCACAGTATGACTCATTTCATGAATAAATGACTCTTATGAGCATTTTTAATGTGAATCAAAAACTTACAGTGTGACCACTGTAGCAAGATTCACAAAATTAACAATTCCTATAAGTGTTGTTTTTCAAAGAAATTAGTTACCAGTTTAAATTAGTACTGTATGAAAAACCGCCACACATAATATATGTCCAGAAATATACTCGAATCAGAATTGGAATCAAACTGAACTGAATGGAGTTCAGTTTATATATACACAGTCCTAATGGAGAGGACTGCTTTTAGATATAATCACAGGACTCTTTGAAATCTCTTTTCACATATTTGTTATGAAAGTTAAAAAAAAATGTATTTTTCCATCTGCACACCAGCTAAGCTTACAAACAGTGACATGCACAAAACGGAACTCTCTGATCATTTTGAACAATACATGTTCATTCTGAGTACCTATTTTGAATACATCTTGTCCACAGACTGAAATTCTCTGAACACTGAATTACACTCTTGCCTATACGTATACTCAACAAATGCACACCGTAATCCAAAACAATGGACTTGAGAAGTCCAGGATCTTGCATTTTATGATTAAATGATGAATTACTCCTGAGAACCTACAGAGTCAGGAAATGCATCAGAGGCAAAGTAAACATTATTTTTTTAGTCAGCAGAACTAAAATAAACATTTTGTAATGCAACACTTTACATTCCATTACTGCAGAGCAACATTGTGTCTGATTCAATCATAAACATGTTGACATAACCACTACCTGCCAGAGGTTAGGAAGTTAATATGAGAAGACAGCATGGTACAAATGAGATGAACCTTGAAAGTTAAAGGGGAACTACTACACAGACTGACAGTCTAATTCTGTTGTATCCAATAAATGTAAAGCCATCAAATTATAAATTGGTTTGAGGTATGCACAGATCACAGCAGTGTATCTCGCAACACTATTCAGTGGCGGTGTTCCTCATAGCCTGCACACAAAAACTAACAGAAATTACAAAATTTAGATGTAAACTATGATTTACAACTCATAAATCAGCCCTTTTAATAAATCATTCAAAAAGACTAAGGAACCTATCCCACTCTGACATATTTTTCAGGTGAATCTTTTACTAAATGAACTTACTTGATCCAAAACAGCAGCATACTTACTCAGTGCAATAATATGACATGGACATTTTTAAGAAAGTGAAATAAAACAGACCAAATGCATTTTTGACACTATATAAAAGAAGTTGTTTATGTGAGAAAACATCACCTCAATATCAAAAGCCAATACCATTCAAATCCTAGAGTGTATTTGACTGTGATAAACTTAACATGCTAACAACATCAGGAAATTTACCAAATGTTAAAAGTGTTATATCCCATAGCTACACAATTAATTCTGTCTTTGTGTTTTTCTGTTATTTGTTTCCTGAATGTTTGGTCTTGAGTTCTTCCTTTTCCATTAAAGTTTGAAAACTTCATCAAATGTAATTGGCCATCACAAGAGGGTTATTATTCTCTCAGTTAAAGTCCAGCACTAATAGTTAAATAGCTCCTTTCACAGAAATGGATTGATTTAATGACTCACCCTTCAAACCCTCAGCCAACTCCGTAATGTTTGTGGGTGGCAAAGTGACAGCTTTTGTTTTCACTTTCTGCCACCAGATAAAGTGAATCAAAACACAATATCACTGGAGATGATTTCTTCAGTAGGTGGATTTGAGTGATTACATGGAAGTAACATAAAGTAATTATTTTTCATCAAGACCAACATCATTAAAGCGATCTTCAGCATTACACAATACCATTAGCACCTCATTATTATACTGAAACACTGTCCTTCTTAATTGCTCTTATTCATTTAAATGTTGTTCTAATTAGTAATAAGAGGCTTAGATGCTTATTTTGCCCAGCCTTCATATTTTGCTATTACTGTCAGTCTTCAGCTTATTCATAAGCTCTTCTGGTTAATATTTTTACCCATTACCCCTTTTTTTAATAGATAACAGGTTTACAAGTTGTAAACCTGTTATCTATTAATGTTTTGGATACTCCTAAAATTTTATGTTAATATTAAAAAATATTAATATCATGGTTTAGTTTAAAGAAAAATGTACAGATATATTTCTTTAACTTTTGTTTAAAAACTGTAATTCAACAACATACTCATTTTTATCCACTATTCCATGGTTTCCAAAATGGGCTCATGAGTTCATGAAAATGAAATCATAGGAAAGTAAAATTAAAATAATAAATAATTAAAAAATCAAAATAAATCAAAATAAAATATACTAAAAACGTTAAAATATTTTATTTACCTGAATATTGTATTTATGTAAACATGCAAATGTGTTATTAAATGACTGAAATTATAACTAAAAATCTCAGGGGAACTATATTATATTATATTATATTATATTATATTATATTATATTATATTATATTATATTATATTATATATTTTAGCTCACAAAAAAGTTTGGGAATGCCTGCACAATTCCAATTCATCAAGCCTAAGGTAAAACTAAAGCTAATGCCACCAAACCAGCTTTAAAGATGATGTGTGCAATTTTTAGTTTAATATCTTTTAACACGGCTGATTAATATGCATGGCTTATCAAAAGGTATGAGTTTGGGCATGGGACTATTTGTTTGTTTGCCGAAGGGTAGACAGGTGAAACATTTGGTAAACCTGTTTAAAAAAAATCATTATTTTTGCACAAGAATTACACATCACACGTTTAACTCAATCTCAAACTGAATTCAAAAATAAATTACAGATAACACCACGAAGCTGTCAACAATTCAATTATTTTATTTCTATTTCTTTTACTTCATTGTGTCATTTGAAACCTCCCACTGTAATTAAAATATCAAAGGCCATGAACAGTAATTGTTTTTATATCGTGGTAGCTTTGCCATTCCGATTCCAAAAAAAAGAGCAAACTTCCAAAGAAAGTTTCACTTCTGCATTTTTACCACAAACAGTGGACTGTTGAGATCCTGTCAGCACCCTGCCAGCCCCTGTGTGACAGTCCCCGTCTAAGCTCTCTTTCTGATTCACTTTTTCCCCGCTGATATTTCCATATCAGCCACTATCAGTTAATGAGGCCCAGACTGTGGTTCTGCACCTGTGGAGCACTGCAGAATCAATCTGGAGGACTGTGCAGGGATCTTCAGCACCACGGACAGAGATTCAATCATCAGCCATGAGCGCCATCCGCCTGTACAGATTTCAGGTACAGTCACTTGTGTTACCTTGATGATTAGCTCACGGGTACAGCCTCTGATCGAATTCCGGTTCTTTTATAAAACAGGAACTCTAGTAAAGAGCCCTACACCACTACGCAGCATGTGACATGACCTCTTTTTTTCACACAGCCAGAAATAACTAGATTATACTCAGACACTGCACATTTTACAGGCTTGAGGGTCCTTTTTGCTCATACTTAAAACTCTCTGACCGTTCTTATTACATTTTCACCCGACAGCTGAGCAATGGTGGAAGCGTCCAGACAGCAGCTGAACCGAATGTTTGCACAAATACCAAATGAGATTACATGAGCACTTCCAAACCTTTACCAGCAGACCAGATCCATAACCTCTCAAGCTCTAGGTTGGAGCAGTCGACCGGATATGGGAGCCACGTTTAGAAAGACAGAGGCAGCCCTGACAGTTTTGTTGAGACAGACGAGAAGGAAAGAAAATTTCAACCACTTGCCTTCAATCAGAATTCCTCACCATGTTTGTCAGAGCACCGCCTGCCATCCGTGGGTCTCATCCTCCATATGAGCCTGTCATGGCAATCACTCCACTGTTTGGTCATTTCTCTCCATCACTATCTCATTATGAGCCGTCAGTGTTTATGTGGTCCTGACGGCCTTGGCAGGTAATAAAAGAATGCCGAGATGCATTTGGTCTCTGTCTCGCCCCACTCAGAGCAACTGGGCTTTTCTAATGAGGGATTGAGTGGGCGTAATGAGACAAGCCTGGTGTTCTGTCGACATGACCTGCCTCTCCACAGCTCACCATAATTTGAAAATGTTCCCTATTTCTGTTTGCCCGTACCACCTGTATGCTGTGGGCAAGAAACACTTGGGTATGCCTCAGGGAGCGCCGCACTCCAACCTCTGTGCAACCTATTAAACTGCCTGAACCAACATACTATCTTGTTAAAAATGAATTTCAACCTACTTTCCTTCTGATTTCCTCATCTAATTAGAAGCAAATTACAGAAATGCAGGACGCAGTCATGCTGATGATGATGCATACCTGCAC
>JAFVLL020021732.1:0-27195 GCA_021397915.2 Tor tambroides
TCGCTGCCGTGGACTCGTTTGTGTTTGTGACACTTCTAATAAACTGTATGTTAAGCATCCGCTACTGAATCCTGTCTCTTTGTTCCCGTGACAGAGTCAGAATAAAGCTGCCTCACTTATCAATGATTGTATATAATTTATAAGAGCTGTAAAGTTGCAGGGGAAAAAAGAATCTGGTTTGTGCTTAAAATGCATTGCTGAACTGGATAATGATGCTGTCCTTCACAATAATTGTCTCTGAAAGTCATGCCTGCTCACACATACATACACACCCACACTGGTAAGATGCACGTAATTGCTCATTGAACAGTTTGTGAGGATGGCTGCTAGTCTGGACTTTAGCACAGAGAAAACTACAGTTGATCAATGCTTGTATCATCCCACTCTCTGCGTAGGCTAAGATTTATTCTGCCAACATCCCCAAAACAGCACGGGGTGAATGGGGAATGATTGAAGCTGCTGTCTCTTTGGGGTGAAACCTCTTAATAAATCTGTCAAACACGCAGTCTCAATGAAATCCACATAGTTATGTTAAAAAAAAGTTAATTCACTCGATTTATTTAGTTTAGGAAGAAGATTAGATCTAGATAATCTAATAGAGAGGGTTTGTTTAGGGATTGACATGTTTCATGACTAAAAATTAGAATTGTGTTAAGATAAATCCTTGCCTGCTCTGGATATTTAAAAATTTCACTTACGACTGTTACATTTAAAACTAGGTAAATTCATATACAAGCATGAAATTACAAAACTGATAGATGATAGCAGACAATGTCCTAGCAGAAAATTACCTGTAACTTTTTTTTTTTTTCCTTTCCATATAGTGCTTTAAATTCTTTCAAATGCTAGTGGAATAACAATGTTGTCTACATATACTAAAGTTAATTAAATGGGTCAACAGGGGGCCATGCCAAAAAATTAATTGACTTGTTTCTGCCATGATCTGATGAAAAATAAAAATGGAAAATAATTAGAAGATTCAAGGTGTTTGCAGATGTTAATAGGTAATTATATTGATATCAACATATATGCCTCTGGCTGTTCAAACTTAATTGGCTGTTTTAGGACGTTAGCACAAAAGAGAATGCACACCACTTTTTTATACCACATATGCTGTTGCTCAAATTTGATAAAATGTTGTGTGCAAACATGCAAATAATATACAACATAACATTTAAAATACAAGATTATATATACACTTTAGTCATAATAATGAACATGGCTGGCAACTGTAAATCTCAACAATGGTAACATGCAGCCTGCAGTGTTCATCTGAATACCGTCACCCAAACCCATTTCACATGCCTTTATAGTTTTAGCACAATCAGATGAAACACTCTGATTTGACCATAGCTGCAAAGCATGCTGGGTAACAAGCTGGGTGTCACAATTCTGAATAAAATCAGAGGGAAAAAACCCACACACACAATAGGGTTCCAGCATCTTCAATGCTTGAGCTCGTAATGACAGATTATTGGAACAGCAGCAACAAAAAGCCTGTACATCTCACCATCTCATCTCTTGCAACTCATTGGATGGATACTCTAGAAGAGAAGATTTTTTTTGTGGTGCATCTCTTTGGAATGGGGACATCTCATATTTGTAATATCATTATGGTAATAAATGTTGATGGATTTAAGCCTTAAATGTGTGCATGTGTGGTGGGGCTGTTCTCTCCTCCTCTTTATCAGACATGAACCTGATGCTCACTGTTAGCTGCTCCTGGAACAGAGCAGAACCACACACAGTCATTACGGACAGCTATTTTATTTTATTTCATTTTATTTGTTTGTTTGTTTGTAATACCAGTGACAATAACCAAAAATTATGAAAAACATACATGCACAAATATCACTCATGTCAAGACACTGCATCAAATGCCACTCTTAACCAAGAAGAAAATAAAAGGCAGACTTAAATATGATAATATTAATTTGGCTTGACCTGTGGAGTTTTGGAAGAATGTTTTATGGAGTGATGAGACAAAACTTTTGGAACTTTTTGGACTAATGGATCAGTGGCATTTCTGGTGCAAAAAAAGTCTTATGAGCAGAAGAACATCATCATTATGAACAAACATAGACATGGAACAGTCTTGTAATGAGGGTGCAAGACGGTGCTGAACCTGCTGATCATTAGACTTTTCAGCAGGGCAACCATCCCAGAGTATCCACCTTTTTCCCAGCAAACGTTTATAGAGCAAACCTTTCACTGATTGTTTACAATGTAACAGAAGTTACTCCCATAATTTGTGCAAAGTGTCATGAGGCATAGGAAAAAGGTGAATACATCCAAAATGACTGAAGCTTGTTTCAGGGATTGGTCATAGAATGTGCCATGTAGATTAAATCTCTTTAAAAACCTTTGGTGGGATTCAAAAGCAAGACAGCATTTATTTATTTATTTAATTTATTTATGTATTTATTTTGAGAATCACTCACAGGTGCATTAATAAACTTTGTATAATAGTTCACTAATGCTTTGGTTGTTTTCGTTTCAACAATTCAACCAAAGCATCAAAGTTCAACTGTTTAAATTAAGTTTGCTTATAAAGTTAATTTCCTGGCCTCTGCTGTAGCTCTCAAATTCAAATTTTCAGTGAACCTGTGGGACTTGATGTGGTGTTTCTTAAAGTTAATATGTGTGTGTGTGTGTGTGTGTGTGTGTCTCAGAGATCCACTGATAAAGTGCATCAGGGCGTGTCTGATTCACAAATGGACGAGCTCTCTCTCATCGCTCTTTCACCATGATGGGTCCAAATCAAGGGATCAAAGGAGTGCAGTTGCTGATGGGGGATGAGAGGAGGAGGAGGAGGAGAGGAGGAAGTGGGAGGTGTGTGTGTAAGGAGGGATGTCCTGCAAGATTGACGTGATCTAATCTATTTTGTGACAGACTCCTTACGATATATAAGCACATCTTAACATTCCTGAATTACTTGGACTGAAGAAGAGACTCTGATCCCAGAAACACCTGTTACTGAAGAGCAAACGTCCAAAGACACATGTAAGTCAAAAAACTCTTACTGATTTAAACAGTAGAGGTAGATATTAAATTAATTAAAATAAATGTTTTTGTTGATTTCTAAAACGAATTTCTCAGCAGTAATTGTTCAATCAAGTAAGATATTTGAAAATAATTTATTTTTTGATTAATTTTGTGAGGAAAGTTTTGATTACAGTTACTTGTGCAAAATATGTGCAGTTTCTACCTGATCTGACCCCTAAAATTACTTTTTTTAAAAAAATTTATTAGTTGGATTTACCATCAGTGACATTTTAAGAGTCAAAACATGTAGAAATTGTACGTTTTGTGCTCTAGAAATTATTATATTATATTATATTATATTAATACTCTGTGTCATATTATATACAGTGCCCTGTATCAGACTCAGCATGCTGCCCGCAGCCTTCACTCAGCCGGTGACTAAGTGCCTGATTGGCTCGCGCTTGGGAACTGTCGCGTTCCTGCTGCTGCTAATTCTGTCAGCCACTGAGACCTCTGCACACGGTACCACAGTCGAGCACGACCTTCATATCGTCCACAACGTCGATAACAGAAGTAGGTTTTTTCTGTCATTTTTTGTCATCGTAATGAACTTGATTTATCAAGAGAATGGTGCGCAATGTCAGTGTAGTAGCTATCAGACGTTCCTAATACATTATACAGATAGTCTTATGCAGGTATTCGTAATGCATTAAAATGCACTTTGTAGTTAGTTATCTTTTCATTGTAATCGCTGTCATGTACATCAACACCTAACTTTTAGGCTATGTAAAAAGAAAATCTTGTCAAACTGAAATTATCTGACACTAACAGTATTTTGCGCCGGTATAGGCTACATTATAGTTTATGACATGATTTTATTAACCGATATGATGTTAATAAACCAACCTGCTTGAATTTCTTAAATATGCTTTGAAGCTTAAAAAATAATGCAGATGGTAAAACAAAAGGCTATATAATGACAACCTGTTAACACCAACCTAGGCTCATTGGAAATACGTGCCTCTTCAAACATTTCTGCAAAACTGAAAAAACGTACCTATACATACAAATCGCTGCAGTTTCCAGTTGAAATGAACACTAGAGGCAGTAAAACTCAGACAACTTTTATTCCTTTTCACACTAAAGTATGATTTACAGGTATATT
Source organism: Tor tambroides (assembly GCA_021397915.2). NCBI lineage: Eukaryota > Metazoa > Chordata > Actinopteri > Cypriniformes > Cyprinidae > Tor > Tor tambroides. The sequence goes on from JAFVLL020021732.1 coordinate 4,151, forward strand.
TTTGATTAATAAAGGCTAATTTTCACACAATTAGTTGCAGAATGTTATGTTATGACTTCAAAACAATTTTAACATCCTGCACAATTTAAAAACTGATACTTTTGAACATTGTCATCACATATACAGCTTCATATATATGAGTTTTCAAATCCAGTAGATTTACTCGGTAGCTCATGCGATATGGCGTTGCACTTACGTGGTGAAGAGCTCCGGTACGAATCCCCGTGAAACTACGGTTTAACTAAACAGCTCAAATCTGCATAAGGAAGTTAAAATAGCATGGCTGCATCAGCGAATATGTTTTTATATTACTTTTGCATTTGTTAACACTATCGGGTAGGTTTAGGTTTGGGTTTGGTGTAGGGGATATTTCCAACATGATAGAGCATTAATGTTTAGGGACACTCACCGGATATTTGAATTCTGAATGGCCGCAAAACGTACCTCAATCAGCGTAATAAAAACGCTGCAATACGTGCCTGCACCAACGTAATAAAAACGTGCTACGGTCACGTATTAAACGTGTGTTTTAGCGCCACTCTCTGGACATTTCACTTTGAAACTGCCGTGAAACGTGCAGTAAGGTACATAATTACGGGGTTGCAGAAATGTATGTAGAGGCACGTATTTCCAATGAGCCTGGGTTGGTTAACACACATCATCAGGAGACTTATTTACATATAAAATATTTTACCGTAAAAGTATTGAATAAATTGAGTAAATGTGTAAATATATGGTAGATAATGTACAGTTACCAGTTTTTATTGTAGTATTTTTACTCTTTTTTTATGCAGTTGTGAGCTATTTGAACTTGATTCTTACAAATTACATTCATTGGTTAACCTGATGTAGCTAGGTTGATTTGTTCATCTTAATTTGTTTACTTAAAATGTACTTCAATATAGTATAATACATTCTAGCACTAATAATGTGAAATATGTTATTGTTCATTTGTTTTAATGCACCTGTTTTAATGCATTTTATAACATGCACTACAAGAACTTATCATAAAACTGATTATAAGACACAATGAATGTACTTAAATAAGGCATTATAGAGAGGCTTCATAGGATCTTTCTAGTTGTTTACCTTATTAAATTAATAGTAAAACTCAAATTAGATTCATGATTGACGACAAACAGACCAACATTATTTATAATATGTGCACATATACCACATATGCACTTTAATAGTAACATTTGTCTTGACCTCTCCCAATCAGGTCCAGAGATTGACCCGTTCTGGTATGTGGGGCGCGGCGTGAGACCTATCGGGCGGTTTGGGAAGAGACAGAGTGGAGGTGGTCTGCAGCCAGTGGTCAAATCTCTGGAGCTCCTGTTGAACAGTCTCAGGAATAAGGAGAGCTTGAGGAGTGCGCTGCAACAGGAGGAGTCAGATTGGTTACCGTGAGATCTACCACCTACAGCGACCTGCTGCCTGTAATATTTAGGTGTATTAGTGTGTATAATTAATCACAGTTTTCTCATTCTTCCCCTGGCTGTGTGTCCCTCAGTATTCATTTCAAATAAACTGACTGGCAAGTGAAAATATCTGTACATATTACAAATGCAATCTATATTAATAAATAAATCAACAAATGTATGTATGTTTTCCTCTTATTAGTAGTTTATTGTAATGGATTATGCAAACTACTGCTCCACAATTAAATGACAATAAAATTGCTAAAATATAATCTACCAAAGAACACAAACATCTCAGTCTCTTAAGGAATGCAAACTTTATTCATATTTATTTGAACACTGCTTGTGTCAGAACAAATTTGGCACATGAGAATTTATTGGCTTTTTTCTTTTCGCTACAGAATATTTTCTTTTTCCCCCATTGACACTTTATGGTTAAAATACATAGAGGACATTCTGAAAAGAGGCAGGCTAATGCCCTTGCGGTCACAACAAACCCAAAATACACTTAAAGAGCGTACGATATTTCATATCTGTCTCTTGTCTTTTTGTACTTCATATGTAAATATGCATTCGATTTTTCAAATAGAAAAAAATACATGACACTTTAAAACATTTTCAATTTCTTGACTGTGCTTTTCATGAGATTTTTACATCTATTAGAAACGTGATACATGCTTTTGTACACAAACATTGCCATAGACAACAACAAGGAGCAGGACCGTTTGAGAGTGTGAAAGCTGAACAGCTATTAGAGTGATATTAGAGCTAATAGAGTGGAATAGAGTTCCATGGAATATATTAATAAGGTAACTAAAGATCTTTCATGCCCTTGTAATTTCTGTTAGCTAAAAGGGCCAATTTGTGTGTCTGAACACACATTGCGCAGCACAGACGTCATCCTAGTCACTTGCTAAGACAATATGATTTTTTGACGTCACAGCTGTAATTCTGCATGAAGAGGTGGAGATCCCTGCTTAATAAATGCTCAAAATGAGGACAACTCTATTCTTGTCAAATTTCTAATGGATGCTGAACCACAATAGCTCACAGTGGCTCTTAAAATCTTCCCCAATGTCAAATTTAAGGTCATGTGATTTGCACTGTGGTACAGTTTTCCATGCCAACTAGCACTACAACAAACATAAAGAAAAAATTCTGTAAGAAAAAAAAAAAAAGTCCTGGCAGAAAATGACCAGTTAAAATACAACACAATGCAATGTATAATTCAAAATATGAGTGGTACATTATTTCTACGTATTTTTACAGAAACATTACAGATTGTTTTAGATTGAATTTAGATGTTGACTAAATGTCCAGAATTAGCATTTTAAGTACATCCAGGTGGATATCTAAGTGGACTGTAATACTAAAGCAGTGCTATAAGAATAACAACAGATTAATAAAAGACATTAATTAATAAAAGAAGAATTAGAAGTCAACAAAGGCCACAACCCAAATTAGCAGAGTGCTTCATACTGAGATGACAGTGATTTAATGTTCTTACTCAAGAGGTCACCAGATTTCTAAGGCTGATTCGAAAACAAGTATGAATACACTGGGGGTTACGATTCATGCAAACACACTCACAAACTTATTATATGGCAAGGTGGTCAAGTGCTTTTCAATGGCACTTGACTTTTTTTTTTTTTTACCAAACAAAATAGAGACTAAATCATGAATTTCACAGTTATTTTAGATGCATTTCTGAGTACAGCGCATTAAAGAAAACTCCAAAAATGACCATTGGAAAAAGAATCCTGAGATATTTGCAACACATATGAGAATAACAGAAACATGACAATGCAAATACGACAGGTCCTGCAGGTATTTTGTGTTTATTTTCACATAGACAAATACATTTAAAATTTTTACCGAATGTGCTCCAGCTTATTCACATTGGTCACCCAGGTCACATTGCTGACATACAGCATACAAATTCAAACATGTACAACACTCAGTAAAACATTAGAAAAAGAGAACAAGGTGATGTCCTAGATTGTTAACATTTACCATTGTCCATCTATCTTACACATACAGTAATTACATGAGTATAATCTACAATTATAACCCTCTGTGATGGTTCATTGTAGGAGTTTGGTCTCCATTAAGGCAAAGAGAGAGAGAGAGAATCGGGTCCCCTGGTTACTGGAGGTGATGAGCTCCAGGGTTTGGTAGAGTCCTAGGGGTCAGTAGTGATATCAACCCTGCATGGGTTGTGATCAGGCTTAGGGTCGACAAGTAGCATTAGGGCTGATAAAATTGGAGGACCGGAAGTTGGATCAAGGCACTGGTGTGGAACAGCCTGATGGTCCTACCATTCACTGCGGAGTGATATTGAGCCATACAGCTTATCTGAGAATCACTGAGGTCACATGGCCCTTTGTCACAGCCTCATAGATCTCATCTGCGGCTCGGATTTGACTTCCTTTTCTGTGTGGAAGGAATTCAAAACACTCACTTAGAAAACTTTTTTTTTTTTTGGAAATCCATTTTCATAATGATATTTAGGCTTAATGTGCAGAAGTATTTAACACTTAGCTCTTTTAGCTATGCACAGAGATTTACTTTTGCATGATCTAATATAACTTGAATTGATTACCTTGAATAAGCTCTTTTTATAAATGGGTCAATATCACCATAGAGTGCCTTTCAACCCTCACAATACTCAAAAATTCTGGTTTTAATTTCTCATTCGCTTTATGTCATATAAATAGTAAACACTCAAGTACTATATAAACATATTAGCTGAGCTCCCACACATTTTTTTTTTTAGATAATTATGGGCCATTATTCATAGCATAAACCTTATATTACTGTTAAATATGTTTTCATTGCAAAATTAAGATGCAAATTATATTTTCTGAAAGGTATGATGTCCCCTTTCTAAACAGGGTTATTAAAAAAATGATATAATAATAATAATAAATAATATAATTACATCCTCAATCACACTGATATACCCCCTCCCCCATTCATTTTAGTTTTTTGCTCTATTAACTACAAATGAATGCTATGTCCACCCTGTCATTTTTATGTCCACTCAATCGAGTCTAAGTGGCCGACAGGGTGGACATTTTGAACTTCAATTAGCATATTGGCTTACAACAAACTGTGACTAGCTAAATATTTAGTCTGGATGTTGAAGAGAATTTGGTATATTTAAACTTACATATTTTGAAAATACTGCATTCTAATCACTTCTGGCCTATTTTATGCCGATAGGGTGGACATGTTGTTAAGCTTTGGCAAAGCAAGTAAGCAAACTCATAGGAAGAAAATTTGTCAATTGAAAAGTCACTTATTCACCTAAGCCGTTGAAATTCCCGCCACTGAAGAGACAAACAAATCTGTTGTCCTGATGTCACTAAAGGGGATGGCCTTTTCTTAAAGGGGCAGATTCCCCAATATGACAGGATGGACAACCGTTCAAGGGGCATGGACAAAGTCTTCTTTTTTATTAAATAAAAATATAGTTTTTATTACCAAATGATCAATACACTCAAATTGAGTAATCTCTTATTTAACAAAATATTAATAGGATTATTTTTTTTTTATTTGAAATTTTATGATTTGACAATATTCTACTATCATTCAGATTTAATGAGCAGTGCATGGGACATAGCATAATAACACGCATCCTCTTACACTAAACTAAAAAAAAAATCTAGAAAATGTATCTTAAGAGCCAAGTAATGCTTTTGTTATGAATATAAAAACTTAATAAACCTAATATAACACACCCTTTGATAGTCATTTTTACGTTATCATGGCAAATGAGTTATTTGTGTACAGGACACCAAAAGGCACCCTACAGTGATATTGACTCAGATGTCATAGACAATAGGAGGATCAGTTCACACAGAAATGAAAATTCTTTCATCAGTAACACTTATAAGATACAATAAGATACAATAATGCAATAGATCACATGAACAAAAAAGAAACAATAATAATGTTCATGTTAATTTCTACCATTCACTACCATTCAAAGTTTGGAGTCAGTAAGATTTGTATAAGAAATACTTTTATTCAGCAAGGATGGATTAAATTGATCAAAAGTTACAGTAAAGACATTTATAATGTTACAAAAATGTTATATATCAAATGCTGTTCTGAACTTTCTTCTTATTAAAGAATCTTGAGAAAAATTATTCAGTTTCCACAAAAACATTAAGCAGCACAAATGTTTTTAACATTGATAATAATAATGAAATGTTTCTTGAGCAGCAAATCAGCATATTAGAATGCTATCTGAAGGTTCATGTGACACTGAAGACCAGAGTACTGGCTGCTGAAAATACAGCTTTGCCATGACAGCAATAAAAGATTTTGAAATAGAGAGCTACTAATTTGAATAGTTTTTCACAATATTACTGTTTTTATTATATTTTTAATAAAATATGCAGCCTTGGTGAGAATAAAAGCTTTAATAATAATTAATGCAGTATGAATTAACATGAACTAATAGCATATCTCTAATTTACCAGTAGAATGTATTGACAAGATATATTAATTTGATTGAAAATATATTAAAATTGCAATTTTATACAAATAATAGCCTGAGTAGATCTTTTTCTATGGAGAGCATTTTTAATTTCTAAAATAAAATTATTTTAAATAAAATTTTAGGGGTCATGAAGTAAAAAATGTGAAGGTGACTGGTAAAATTTCATTTGGTGCAATTTCTCCTTCATTTAATAATTTATGGCATTTATAAAAATAAATTTTTTACCTTTAAAAGTACATTTTAAAAACTTTTTTTGAAAAAAATTATTAACAAATGTACACAGTATTGGTCATAAGGGGACATTTTTAAAGCCCCTGCTCATGGTCTATAGGGAAGGGCAGCATAAACATTCTGCAAAACATCTTTTACTGTATGTTCCACATAAATCCGCCTAAATGCACAAAAGAGTATTGAGAGAAAAGAGCTATCAAACAATGTTACAACATGCATCACTGACTAAAGAACCACTTCAGTCCTCATACAAGCTGTTACCTTCTTCATCTATTGGTAGATTTGTGTCGCTAACAGCTGAACTGGAATAAGTAAGTTTGTCCTTTGAAGCTGCAGCTAATGTGAAATAAAGGAATCAATATGCATCATGGTCATATCAATAGCTAGCCCTAAAGAGAAACCCTGTTAATTAGCAGGAAGTTTAAGCAGGAGAAGATGAGGGAGGAAAAGAGAGAATACTGGTGACTGACTCTCTGTTTCTTCTCTAATGGACCCTCTTCTCTTTTCTTCTCCCAGTGTCTCTACACGGTGCATTAAGTTTTGCACCTTTTCACTGGTTGCTCATTCCACCTTTCTTTTCAAATCAAAATGTGTAATGTCACTTGGTGTGAAAACAGACCCCCCCCCCCCCCAGCTTAATGTCAGGGGAAGAAAAAAGGTGCGCTTTTCTCTGATCCACATTAAATTGTTGCCTCTAGGTTGTTAGCAGGTTCAAACCACATGATCACACATACAGCACACAGGGTACTGCTCATGTAGGACTTACACATTTTTTTGTTTCTGAAAATTTGACAGTCCATTGAAGGCATTGTAGCCTCTTTGGAGATGTTTAAAAATTTTCACATTAAACAATACTGGGAGGAGAATAATATTGGTTTTTCAAGACCGTGATTCCTCAGTCAGAGTTTGAGTTTGATGCTTTGACCTCAGACAAAATATCACTGTACAGTGAAAAGAAGGAAAAGTTATACAGTACATTTGGGAGATACTAGATACCTATATGCACTGAATGTACATTTGAATGGCTTGAAAGCAGGTTTTGCTTTAGACAAGCTCAACTAGACATGCAAAATAAAACTTGTGAATATCAGGGCAAATATAAAGCAGAACACATCTAGAAAATTATTAACTATAGATTAACTATAGTTAATAGATTAACTATTAATAACTAATATTACTGAATGTCTTTAAAATTTTATTCATTTATTTATTTTTTTGCTAGGTTTTTTATTTCCCATTTTATTTTATTTATTCAGTCACAGGTTTTCAATGACTGTGTAGCTGCCTCAGCTTTCCACACGTTACTAAGAACATGTTATGAAGTTTCCTTAAAATGGGAATGAAAAAAGGTTAAAAGTCATGATGTGTTGAGTCTGATTTCACATCAGTGACGAAACATGAAAACCACTGAACAAGAAACTTGGTATAACATGTTTTGACATGCTATATTCAAACTGAATACAGAAGGCCAGGGGAAGTTTTAGCAGTCTGTTCCTCACACAGTTATCATATGGCTTTGAGAGATTTGGATTCTAATGCACAATACTATGGACCACTTTTATAGTGCTTTTTTGTCTTATTTGCAGTCTCTATTATTAAAACAAGCCCTCTAGACATACTACACTGTGATTTGTTGTGCTCCATGGAAAACAGTAAGTCTTACAGATTTAGAATGACACGTGGGTGAAATCCCTTTTAAAGTATTAAATGTTGGTATATGTGTGTTCATACCTGATGACAGCCTTCTGATAGGAGGAGCAGGCAGCTTTCTCCTCTGATGGCGAGACGAGTCCAGTGTCTGGGGCTGATGCAGAAAAAACATTAAATCACTAATATTCTAAAATCATGAACTAAATCCATTACACTTATAATGAGTTTGAATGTGTCTTTAAAGTTCAAAAAGTGTAATGGTGATGAAACTCACCATAAGTTTAGATTTGTACTTGGAAAATCGTGTGCATGCAGATACATTTAGACCTGCTGTTTTGAGGGCTGATATTCTTGCCTCAATATCTGAGATCTGCAGAGAACAGATAAACTTCTGAATTTACACTTGACGAGTTTGATACTGTATCAATAGCACATTTAGGACTGGTCTGTATTATGTCACATGCAAGCGCACACCTGGAGCTTGGACTGCTGCACCTGGGCGGCAGCAGTGGCCACCTGATCTTCTAGGAAGGCCAGTTCAGTCTCTGTGGTGGAGCTGCTGATGCTGCGAGCACACTCTTCCAAGTCACTCAGCGCCCCCTCTAGGCTGTACACAGTACCTGCAGCCAAATACACCTGCACACAGTTCACATGATCACAAAATTAGATCAGAGAGACATCAGAATTTCTCAGATGAAAGGGAGAACTGCATGAGAAATAAATGCTAACACCGGGATTTTTCAAAGTTGGGTCCAGGGAGTGTTTTAGAAACATTTTCTAACAATATAAGTCTCTACTCACTTTTAATCAGTCTAGCACATCCTTGCTGAATAAAAGTATTAATTTCTTACAAAAAAAAAAAAAAAGAAAAAAAAAAAAAATTACTGACCCCAAACTTTTGAACGGTAGTGTCTACTGTTACAAAATATTTCTATTTTGAACAAATGCTGTTTCTTTTTAACATTTCATTGATCAAAGAATCCTGAAAAAAAGTATCACAGGTTCCAAAAACAAAAACAAAAAAACAATAACAACTTAAAATTGATGAAGAAATGACGAAAATTCTCTCTCTCTCTCTCTCTCTCTTCTCTCTTTCTCTCAATTTTCAATTTAAAATTGCTTTATTGGCATGACTGTAAAAAATACAATATTGCCAAAGCTTGGAATATATGTAGAGAAATATAATAATAACAATGAAATAATCAAAACAATAGAAGAAAACATAACTATTTAAACTTATATAAATAGTGTAACAGATGAAAGTGCACATGAAAGTGCACCTCTGTCTCAATCTCTCCTGTCTCACAGTGAGCACACACTCTTTGCTCTCTGGGTAACAATCTCTTTTTGTGTCTGCTGGTCTCAGTGGCTAGACTGTTCACACTGAGCCTGTTCTTGGTCAGGATCTGTCTCTGCTTTGTGTCTCTGACACTCTGGAGATATGCTTCAAATTCATAATTTGATTTTATAGTTCGATAGAGTTGTAATTTACTTCGTGTTTTAGTTTCTTGATCCCAATGTTTCAGATACTGCATATATTTTTAGATTGTTTGATAATTTGATTTATTTTGATGTTTGGGTGAGAAGCAGTGCTGGTCTGAGACTGGTTAGTGTTAGTAGACTTAGTCAGGCCTGTAAGTCTCAGAACCAGCTGACTTAAGGGACTTTTTTCGGGGGGTTCTTGGGTTTGTAGTGCTTTAAAATGTAGCAATTGTGTGGGACTCGATTTTAGATGCATCCAGAATTTGAGGGATCTTTTTTGTATATTAATAATCAATGGGAACGGGCCTAATTCTGCCCTACATGCATTATTAAGTGTTCTCCTTTAAAATTTTAGAATAAGTTTGCAGAATTCTGTGTGTAGGGCTTCTGTTGGATATCTGTCCAAAGTAGTGTAGCTTTGATCAGTGAGTGGACCCCACACCTCAGTTCCATACAGCACTATGGGCTTAATTACGCTATCAAAAATTTTATGCCAAATTGGAATCAATAATTCAAACTTTTGGAATTTTTTCTTAATGGCTTATAGAGCTCTTCAAGCTTTATCTCTGAGAGCATTCACTGCTGTACTGAAACTCTCCGATGCAGTGATGATCGATCTCTCTCTCTCTCTCTCTCTCTATATATATTTAAATTCTTACTATTATAAAACCAATATATTACTAACAAAAAACCTTATAATAATATGTATAACTGTCACACTCACGTAGGAGTGATACCAGGTGCACAACGAGGAATACAGCTAAAAAGGCTTTTAATATAAAGCCACAAGAAAACAGGTAACCCAACATACAACAGAGACCAAAATCAACATCAATAACCAGAAACTCAAAGAATTAAAGGAAGGGAATTTATACAAACAGAAGCGAGGATCTAATAACTAAATTAACTGAACACAGGTGAACAGAATGATATAATCAAGGGGGACAGAAACTAGGTCAAGGAAATAAAACAAGGCAGGAGAACAGAAACAGGGAAGAACACAACTAAAAGTCCATAACTGTGAAAATAATACAATGCAACATATAATGTAAGTAATACACAATGTAATATAATAAAAATAATAAAATACAGAATAGGTACACTATTATAATTATGAATTTAAATAAACATAATATTATTATGAATTTAATTGAAAATCTTTCTCTTAAGGTTTACCTGTACTCCTGTGGCCTGTAGCATGAAGCCAGTTTCAGTTTTTACCCAGGTAAGTTAGATATTTAGTTTGAGCACACTCTGAGTTTTCAGGCTCAAGAAGGTGGGTTGGGGTTTTGAGCGGGTTTCATCGCTATGGTAACTTATTCTGCATGGCTACTCTGCTCCAGAGCAGGTTTTATTCTGGGTTAGAGATCGCAAACCCAAACTGGACCAGTCAGCTGTGGTTAAAGGGACACATAGCAGATGCAATTAAGCCACTCCCCCATATCTCTCGCTTCAAATTAAAGCAGTTTAGAGTAGAATAATTTCAGAGACAAAATTGCCTTTTGCTGCTAATTATTTATTATATTAATACCATATGAATTATAATTATTCATAATTATATAAAATATTTAAAAATTATTATATGAGCTGGCAATTAATATAAAATTTGCATTTGAATTAATTTAAATATATACATTGTCTATAAATAAGTTTCAATATATAAAGCTTTTAAAATGACTAAACAATATGTATTTTCTTTTGAGCTCTTTGTGAAAGTATATAAATTATTAAATTCAGCTGATTCTTTTGCATAGTCAGATATTTTCTTTCTGCTGCCTTCTCAACCATTTGCAGCAGCAGCAGTGTTTATTCCTGCCTTGTAAATACATTTAAATTAATTCTATTTTTAATAACCACATCTATTAATTTTTAACAGAGAAGTGAATTCAGCTGACTCTTGCGAGAAGTGAATCAAACTGACGCTCTCCGTGTTCCGTGTGATTGGCTGTTTGCTGCATGTCACACTTTCAGTTGCACGTGCTCCAGAGTTTATCACAAACTCTGGATCAATCCTGAGTTGACAAAGAATGTTTATATCAAGCTTTGTGGGCCCGCTGAACCTGATCTAAACCAGGTTGGATTTGTTTGATTTTGTCAACTCTAAACCTACTCTGAAACTCAGAGTTTGTTCATCTCTCTTCATGCTACAGGCCACTGGGGTAGAAAAACAGTGAAAGTAAAAAAATATAGATTTTTTCCAGATTATATTTTAACCATTTGTTTGGGCTAGAATATTTTCCTTTAGAGTAGGTTTCAGTGGTCATAATAAAAAAACAACATATGAACATTTTCTATTAATGAACCTTACATTTTCCTCCATTTTAGTGAGGTGCTGGTCCAGCTTCCTGTTGCCTGGGCCTGAGGACATGGGTGTGCTAGCCGGAGAAGAGTCATGACCCTTGTCTTCTGCCTCTCCAAGTAATTCTTCTGTTGCGTTCAGAACCTTCAGAACCTCTGTGGTGATGCTGCATAAAGATGCAGCGGAATACTTCTGCTCCATAAAACAAATGAGAACTATATAAATAGATATGCAAAACTGACGGAATTCAAATGCATATCAGGTGCTCTTGAAACAAATTTCCATAAAAGCCATAAAAACATTTGCTAATAAAAGAATAACAAAAAATATTTTAAAAAAATTGAAATGCTGGGTAGATCCCAACTTCCACGTAGCTACCTAAGATCTCACTCTTAATTAAGCTGGGATGTATTGCTCGTCATGCTCAACCTGTTGGATCAATGAACAGAATAAGAAGATTATGGGAGAAGAAGAGTGTGATGTGAATGTACGTGGATGAGAGATGCTTGAACATCTCAGAGGTGAAAGGTCATTGTTGAGGGTGTCTTAAAGGAAGTAACACACATCCATCAACATGCACATTTGAATGTTACAGGAATAATACTCTGTCATTATTAAATCACCCTCATGTTGCTCAAAACCCATATTTGGTACAATGTATTTTACCTGTGGAACAGCGTCCAGGTTTGTAAGGACATGAGGGTGAGAAAATAAAGACAGAATATTCATTTTTGAGTGAACTATTTCTGTAAGCGATAACGGGTCAAGACACATTGTGCCAGAAACTCTCACACTAACACCAGAGCGCACGTCATCGTAAGACTATGAAGGACGTGGATGAAAAGTACATTTGTACTTGTCAATACGTTTTTCAAAGTGTAACAGGCATCAGAGTTCATTTAGAGTACTAAGCCATCAATATGAGATGTACATGTTGATGTGCGTGCTTGTGTTTGTAAGTAAGACAGTAAGCACACATTAGAGAGGGTAATATGATGGAATAAAATGACTTTTCAAGATGAGAAAGAGAGAATGAAAGAGACAGGAAGAAAGAGAGGAGCAGTGTGATTCAGTAATGAATACTTGAGGAATCAATTAATGGTTGGGTTGGTTTATGCTTTGATCACAGAAATAATTGATCCAAACTCAGTCCTCAGAGGATGAGTGGCTCGAGCTCTGAAAAAGCTGGTGTGTGCGTAAAAACGGACGTGTAGTGAGGGAACATGTAGAAAACAGATACAGAGCTGAATAAATCTAACACCCAATGAAATGTTTAAAGATACTCAAAGACCACATTCACACTATACTGAAATCTTAAAATCAAATAAAACTTAGAGCACATTTATAATGTATTTATGCTTGTCCAAAAAGGGGAATTAGCAGGGAAAACTGGTGTCTTAGGCTAAGTGTTATAGCCATAAAGACACAAATCTCATGTTCTTTAGACATGTTAGACAACTATTTTGAAAAGACAATAATTTAACACAAAACTGACATAACTGTAGCATGAGACATTCTACTGTGTCCCACTTTTTTCATTCAACCTAATTACTGTAAAATAAAAAAAATCATAAAATTGTGACACATAATTGTGACGCATAATTTCTGCCTTAAGGTTTTTCTATATTAATCAGTTCTAGTTGCCAAAGTTAATAGAAAACAATAACCAAAATATAACAGATTACATAAATTTACAAACTACAAGCCAACATTTCATTCCACCCTTACTGAGTGACATCTTAATTTGAATTAAATTACACTGAACAAAATTATAAACGCAACTCTTTTGTTTTTGCCCCCATTTTTCATGAGCTGAATTTATGAGAGATCTAAGACTTTTTCTATGTACACAAAAGGCCTATTTCGCTCAAATATTGTTCACAAATCTGTCTAAATCTGTGTTAGTGAGGACTTCTCCTTTGCCGAGATAATCCATCCACCTCACAGGTGTGGCATATCAAGATGCTGATTAGACAGCATGATTATTGCACAGGTGTGCCTTAGGCTGGCCACAATAAAAGGCCACTCTAAAATGTACAGTTTTATCACACAGCACAATGCCACAGATGTCGCAAGTTTTGAGGTAGCGTGCAATTGGCATGCTGACTGCAGGAATGTCCACCAGAGCTGTTGCCCGTGAACTGAATGTTCATTTCTCTACCATAAGCTGTCTCCAAAGGCGTTTCAGAGAATTTGGCAGTACATCCAACCGGCCTCACAACCGCAGACCACGTGTAACCACACCAGCCCAGGACCTCCACATCCAGCATCTTCACCTCCAAGATCGTCTGAGACCAGCCACCCGGACAGCTGCTGCAACAATCGGTTTGCATAACCAAAGAATTTCTACACAAACTGTCAGAAACCGTCTCAGGAAAGCTCATCTGCATGCTCATCGGGGTCTCGATCTGATTGCAGTTCGTCGTCGTAACCGACTTGAGTGGGCAAATGCTCACATTCGATGGCGTCTGGCACTTTGGAGAGGTGTTCTCTTCACGGATGAATCCCGGTTTTCACTGTACAGGGCAGATGGCAGACAGCGTGTATGGCGTCGTGTGGATCGAGTGGCCCATGGTGGCGGTGGGGTTATGGTATGGGCAGGCGTATGTTATGGACAACGAACACAGGTGCATTTTATTGATGGCATTTTGAATGCACAGAGATACCGTGACGAGATCCTGAGGCCCATTGTTGTGCCATTCATCCACGACCATCACCTCATATTGCAGCATGATAATGCACGGCCCCATGTTGCAAGGATCTGTACACAATTCCTAGAAGCTGAAAACATCCCAGTTCTTGCATGGCCAGCATACTCACCGGACATGTCACCCATTGAGCATGTTTGGGATGCTCTGGATCAGCGTATACGACAGCGTGTTCCAGTTCCTGCCAATATCCAGCAACTTCACACAGCCATTGAAGAGGAGTGGACAACCTGATCAACTCTGTGAAGGAGATGTGTTGCACTGCATGAGGAAAATGGTGGTCACACCAGATGCTGATTAGACAGGATTAACCAGTCAGTATCTTGATATGCCACACCTGTGAGGTGGATGGATTATCTCGGCAAAGAAGTGCTCACTAACAGATTTAGACAGATTTGTGAACAATATTTGAGAGAAAAAGGCCTTTTGTGTACATAGAAAAAGTCTTATATCTCTAAGTTCAGCTCATGAAAAATGGGGGCAAAAACAAAAGTGTTGCGTTTATAATTTTTGTTCAGTGTAGCATTCATATTACCCATTCTACCATGTTTTATTTTATTACAGACTTTACCTATAAATTCATGAATGTTTAGAATTTTGGTATTTACTTCTTATTGTTGGACAATCATATGAATCAAGGTTCTACATAATATTTAGACATGACCCATATGTACATGACAGGGTTGCAAAAAAATTTGCAAATATATGCTACCATTCAGTTTTGGGGTCAGTAACTGATGACATGATGATGATCAAAAGTGACAGACATGTATAATGTTTCAAGTCATTTGAAATAAATGCTGTTCTTTTAAACAACAAAGAATTCTGAAAAAGTATCATGGCTTCCACAAAAATATTAAGCAGCACAACTGATTTTAACAGTGATAAGAAATGTTTCTTGAGCTAATTAGCATATTACAATGATTTCTGAAGGATCATGTAACACTGAAAACTGCTGAAAATTCAGCCATCACTGGAATAAATTACATTTTAAAATATATTAAAATAGAAAACAGTTAAGTTAAACAACATCTTGTTCTGCTCTCAAAATCACCATCAGTATAGATGTAAGAGAAATCTAAAGGAAGATTTTCCCCCACTGTTTGTATCTGACTCTAACAGACTCTACAATGACATGAGCAGGTTCTGAGGCAGAAGTATGAATAGTGTTTGATTCAGGAGGCATCTCTCCAGCTCTACTGCATCTTCTCATCATGATGTATCTCACCTGCTGTAAGAGAGAGGAGAGTAACTGAAGCCTCTGCTGTAGGGGACGATCACTCAGACCCTCCTGAACCAACAGGAAGGGGTGGAAAGAAAGAGAGAAACACACAAAGAGAGAGAGATTGGACAGAAAGACAAATGAGAGAAAAAGATAGAAACACACAGAAAAGGTAGTGGAAAGAAACATACAAGAAATGAAAGACACAAGACAAACAATTAAAGGGATAGTTCACCCCAAAATGAAAATTCTGTCGTCATTCACTCACCCTCATGCCATTCCAAACCTGTATGACTTTCTTTCTTTTTTTATATAATACATAGGAGAAGTCCTGAGGATTGTACTGGTTGCTGTTTTGCACTTCCAAAAGCATGCAAATGCACCACAACTGTTTCGCAAAAGTGGTCAATGCACCTTATGCACTATATTCAAAGTCATATGTTATCTCAAATTTTCATTATTCACTGATAATCCTTTCCTTCGGTAAGATGAATCATTAAATCAGTGAGCTCATTCAGTCATTCAGATTAGTTTTGTTTTGCACTCTTAAAAATTAAGGTTCCAAAAGGGGTTTTAGTTGCAAAGAATCATTTGGGTTCCTCAAAAAAAAAAAAAAAAAAAAAAAAATTCAGTGAACAATTCTTAAAAGAAACATTTTTTCTTCTTAATGGAACCAACATTTTTAAGAGAGTCATAAAGTGCATGGATAACAGTCTCCAACCGTCTTTTTGTGTGTGTGTGTGTGTGTGCGTACTTCTGAATAACCAACAAAATCATACTGGTTTGGAAAGGCATAAGGGTCGGTATATGATGAAATTATTGTCATTTTTGGTTTAACTATTCCTTTAATATAATGGACAAGAAGCCAGCTGGAAATGAAAGGACAGGACCAGATGCAAGGTGAAGAGGATCCATAGAGGAAGACAGTGCTGCTCTTATTGTGTGCATTCCCTCTTTGGCATCCTATAGATGTTCTCACAACATCTAGAGAGGTTCTATATTCATTTCTGCAGGCTGGTTCATGCGTCACACATTACCTCATGCATAAGTCTGGAGTGGCAACACAGAATTGGGCTTTCATCAGACGTGCTTTTCTGTGTGTGCTTGATCATGGCTTCTCATCACCAATGAGAGCGAAGATCTTCATTCTGAGTTTGATCAGTAAAATAAATGTATGGTTGAGGGTTTGAAAGAGTGCCGGAAGGATCTAGAGGAGCAGGCATCTTCTTGTATAAGACACCACATAATTTACACAAGTAGGACATCAGCATCCTCTGATATTCCTGGAACCACATTCAACCAATCACTAGTCTCTGGTTTTAGGTGTAGGGCTGAAATTGGTTGACAGGAATGTTGATTTAGGATAAACAAAGGATATTGATCCACAAAACTCATCTCACCTTTGTAATAACATCAAGTTTCAGCTTAACATGAGTGCAGTTTATTTTTTAGACTGGATAAAGGAAAGTTGGGTGCATAATATCACTTGACATTCATATCAGAGAATGAACTGAGACTCTATTCCAAACCGCAGTGAACCACCTATATGCTCTTACAAACATACTGTTGTCTGTAACACAATCCATTAATTGAATTAAATGGTAATACCCTGTTTTTTTTAATGAAACCATACACTCAAACCATGCCATTTTACAATGTTTTTAAATGGTAGGGTACAATGGCTAAAAGCACATCTTTAAGAATTTTTTCACTTCTCCCATATTATGATTGAAATTTTATATATATATATATATATATATATATATATATATATATATACACACAATATATATATATATACACACATATATATACACACACACACACACATATATTGTGGCGGGAGGAGCAAACGACAGACACAGTGGGTGTGGCGTCAGGCCTTGGAGAGGCTTTTATTCAAAAGAAAATACAAAAAGAAAGTGTCCAAAGGGGAAAAAGTATCCAAAATAAACAGGGGATCTGGTGTCCTCGTCGTGCTGCGGGGTTAGTGAAGCAGGGGCAGTGTTCGAGAAGGAAGGGTCCAGGTAAGGGGCGGAGTCCGGCGACCGCACGCGCTCCCTTCTTGCGTGTCCGGGGCGGGAGCGGCGGCTTCATTTAGCCGCTTCATCCTCCTTTGGCCCGCGGCGCTTCTTGGGGGTTACACGGCCCGGCATCCTGGCCCGTCAGCCGTCTCGCGGGTGCGGTACTCGTCCAGACCGTGGGTCCGGCAGCTCGCGACATCGGCGGCATTGGTTCCCTCTCGCTCCCTTCCTGGACCCACGAGGACACCAGCGTGCATGCACGTGAAAGAGACCGGTCTCCCGAGGAGAGGCGCACTCGGCATATATATCCGCGGCGGTGATGAGGCTCCATTCACTTCAGGTGCGCCTCATCACACGCCGCCAGACCTGGCTGTTTTCAGCATCCCTCCTCTCTCACACACCCACTCCCGTCGGGAGCCTGGTGAAGGGCGGCGAATAAGGGACGGGGTGGTGATGATAAGGGGGGAGGCAGCCAACTAAATCACACAATATACAGGTGTATCTCAATAAATTAGAATGTCGTGGTGGAGTTCATTAATTTAATTAATTCAGCTCAAATTGTGAAATTCGTGTATTAAATAAATTCATTGCACACAGACTGAAGTAGTTTAAGTCTTTGGTTCTTTTAATTCTGATGATTTTGGCTCACATTTAACAAAAACCCAAATCTAAACAAATTAGAATATGGTAACATGCCAGTCAACTCAAAACATCTACAAAAGGTTCCTGAACCTTCAAAATGGTCTATCAGTTTGGTTCACTAGACTACACAATCATGGGGAAGACTGCTGATTTGACAGTTGTCCAGAAGACAATCATTTACACCCTTCACAAGGAGGGTAAGCCACAAACATTCATTGCCAAAGAAGCTGGCTGTTCACAGAGTGCTGTATCCAAGCATGTTAACAGAAAGTTGAGTGGAAGGAAAAAGTGTGGAAGAAAAAGATGCACAACCAACTGAGAGAACTGCAGCCTTATGAGGATTGTCAAGCAAAATCAATTCAAGAATTTGGGTGAACTTCACAAGGAATGGACTGAGGCTGGGGTCAAGGCATCAAGAGCCACCACACACAGACGTGTCAAGGAATTTGGCTACAGTTGTCGTATTCCTCTTGTTAAGCCACTCCTGAACCACAGACAACGTCAGAGGCGTCTTACCTGGGCTAAGGAGAAGAACTGGACTGTTGCCCAGTGGTCCAAAGTCCTCTTTTCAGATGAGAGCAAGTTTTGTATTTCATTTGGAAACCAAGGTCCTAGGGTGGAGAAGCTCATAGCCCAAGTTGCATGAAGTCCAGTGTTAAGTTTCCACAGTCTGTGATGATTTGGGGTGCAATGTCATCTGCTGGTGTTGGTCCATTGTGTTTTTTTGAAAACCAACGTCACTGCACCCGTTTACCAAGAAATTTTGGAGCACTTCATGCTTCCTTCTGCTGACCAGCTTTATGGAGATGCTGATTTCATTTTCCAGCAGGACTTGGCACCTGCCCACTGCCAAAAGCACCAAAATTGGTTAAATGACCATGGTGTTGGTATGCTTGACTGGCCAGCAAACTTACCAGACCTGAACCCCATAGAGAATCTGTGGGGTATTGTCAAGTGGAAAATGAGAAACAAGAGACCAAAAAATGCAGATGAGCTGAAGGCCACTGTCAAAGAAACCTGGGCTTCCATACCCTCTCAGCAGTGCCACAAACTGATCACCTCCATGCCACGCCAAAATGAGGCAGTAATTAAAGCAAAAGGAGCCCCTACCAAGTATTGAGTACATATACAGTAAATGAACATACTTTCCAGAAGGCCAACAATTCACAAAAAAATGTTTTTTTAGTGGTCTTATAAAGTATTCTAATTTGTTGAGATAGTGAATTGGTGGGTTTTTGTTAAATGTGAGCCTAAATCACCACAATTAAAAGAACCAAAGACTTAAACTACTTCAGTCTGTGTGCATTGAATTTATTTAATACACGAGTTTCACAATTTGAGTTGAATTACTGAAATAAATGAACTTTTCCACGACATTCTAATTTATTGAGATGCACCTGTATATAAGACCCTTTACAATTTTCTATATTTCTGCATAAATATGACCCCCCAAAAAAGTCCTGAAAGTAGACAAAGAGAACCCAATCAAACAAATGAGACAAAAATATTTTCAAAGATATTTTATTTATTGAGAAAAATGATCCATTGTTACATATCTGTGTGTATAAAAGTGTGTGAATCTTTGCTTTCAGTATCTGGTGTGACCCCATTTTTCAGCAATAACTGCAGGTAAAGTTTCTATCAACTGCTGATCAGTCCTGCACAACATCTTGTAGGACTTTCAGCCCATTCCTCGGTACAGAACCACTTCAACTCTGTGATGTTGGTGGGTTTCCTCCTTTGAACTGCTTTCTTCAGCTCCTTCCACAACATTTCAGTTGGATTAAGGTCCAGACTTTGACTCGGCCATTCCAAAACATTAACTTTGTTCTTCTTTAACCACTCTTTGGTAAAACGACTTGTATGCTTTGGGTCATTGTCTTGCTGCATGGCCCACTTTCTCTTGAGACTCAGTTCTGGGACATATGTCCTGATATTTTCCTTTAGAATTTGCTGGTATAATTCAGAATTCATTGTTCCATCAATGATGGCAAGTCATCCTGGCCCAGATGCAGCAAAACAGGCCCAAACCATGATGCTACCACCACCATGTTTCACAGATGGGACAAGTTTCTTATGCTGGAATGCAGTGTTTTTTCTTTTCTTCCAAATGTAACGCTTCTCATTTAAATCAAAAAGTTCTATTTTGGTCTCATCTTTCCACAAAACATTTCTCCAGTAGCCCTCTGGCTTGTCCACATGATCTTTAGCAAACTGCAGATGGGCAGCAATTCTTTTTAGAGAGCAGTGGCTTTCTTCTTGCCACTCTGTCATGCACACCTTGGTTGTTCAGTGTTCTCCTGATGATGAGCTCATGAACATTAACATTAGCCAATGTGAGAAAGACCTTTAGTTGCTTAGAAGTTACCCTGGGTTCCTTTGCAACCTTGCGGACAATTAGACGCCTTGCTTTTGGAGTGATTTTTGTTGGTGGACCACTCTTGGGGAGGGTAACAGTTTTCTTCAATTTCCTCCATTTGTACACAATCTGTCTGACTGTGGATTTGTGGAGTCCAAACCCTTTAGAGATGATTTTGTGACCTTTTCCAGCCTGATGAGCAACAGCAACTCTTTTTCTGAGGTCCTCAGAGATCTCCAGAGATCTCCTTTCTTCGTGCCATGATTCACTTCCACAAACATGATCAAACTTTGATAGATCTCTGTTCTTTAAATTAAACAGGGCAGGCAATGACACCTGATAGTCATCCCACTGTTTGAAAACACCTCTGAACAGATGGACTCTAATTTCACCTTCAAATTACCAGCTAATCCTAGAGATTCACATACTTTTACAATGCACAGATATGTAACAATGGATCATTTTTCTCAATAAATAAATGACAAAGAAAAAAATGTCTCATTTGTTCTCTTTGTCTACTTTCAGGACTTGTGCGGAAATCTGATGATGTTTTGGGTCATATTTATGCAGAAATATAGAAAATTGTAAAGGGTTCACAAACTTTCAAGCAGCATTGTATTCAGGTGCATCGCAAAAATTTAGCATATTGTGAAAAAAAAAAAGTTTTTTTGTAACATTTCAAAAAGTGAAACTTTCATATATTCTAGATACATTATATGTAAAGTAAAACATTTCAAAAGTTTTTTTTGTTTTAATTTTGATGATTAGAGCTTACAAGTCATGAAAGTCAAAAATCCAGCATCTCAAAATATTAGAATATTTACATTTGAGTTTCATTAAATGACCATCCCTAAAGTATAAATTCCGGGTATATCACCCTCCACAAAGAGGGTAAGTCACGGAAGGTCATTACTGAAAGGGGTGGCTGTTCACAGAGTGCTGTATCAAAGCATATTAAATACAAAGTTGACTGGAAGGAAGAAACTGGGTAGGAAAAGGTGCACAAGCAACAGGAATGACTGCAAGCTTGAGAATACTGTCAACCAAAGCCAATTCAAACACTTGGGAGAGCTTCACAAGGAGTGGACTGAAGCTGGAGTCAGTGAATCAAGAGTCGCCACACTCAGACGTCTTCAGGAAAAGGGCTACCAAGCCACTCCTGAAACAGAAATAATGTCAGAAGCATCTTACCTGGGCTAAGGAGAAAAATAACTTGACTGGTGCTCAGTGGTCCAAATTCCTCTTTTCAGATCAAAGTAAATTTTGCATTTCATTTGGAAATCAAGGTCTGGAGTCTGGAGGAAGACTGGAGAGGCACAGAATTCAAGCTGCTTGAAGTCCAGTGTGAAGTTTCCGAAGTCAGTGATGATTTGGGGTGTCGTGACGTCTGCTGGCATTGGTCCATTGTGTTTTATCAAGTCCAAAGTAGGGATATGCCGGTATCGGTATGTTGCGATTAATTGTCAATGCTTTTATCACGGTACACGGTATTATCAAGATATTGAAATTTAGTTGCAAAAAGTGTTGTCATAATACAGTATAACAGGTTAAATAACTTTTTTCTTAAAACAAAAATAACAACATTTAAATACAATAAAGCAGTACACAAAAAATGTTTAAAGTTAAAATTTTTACTGCAAAATATTTTAAAGACCAATAGGTATCACTTTACAATAAGATCTCATTAGTTAACCTTGGTTAATGCATTAACATTCACAATGAGCAATAGCTACATTTACTACACAAGTTATTAATCTTTGTTAAAAAAAGATGTTAGCTCATTAAATAACACAGTTGCAACTTTTCATTTTAACATGTAATTAAATATCGGAATTACTTAAGATTAATGAATGTTTAGAAGTTTATGTTAACTAATAAATTAACTAATGATAACTAATGAAGCCCTAATGTGAAGTTTGACCAAGCAATAAAGAATCAAAACACTTTCAAACAATATCTTGGGCATGTTTTTACATGTCCAGATTAAAATGTAAAAAGTTTGAAAATAAATAGCCTATTAAGTCTAAATATTTAAGTATTTGGCACTGTGATGAACACCATAGAAGATACACAAATCTGAATGGCTTTTTAAAATTTTTTAAATTTAAACACCTTTCAGAAACAGAAAGCTGTTTTGTTTCCGGGGAAACAGATGCATTCTGCTGTTCAGCGCCATCTGCTGTCAGAGAGCGAATGTGCGCTTTCATCCAGAACGTCTCTTGTGTGTTCACACCAGACGCGAATGAAGCGTTAAGCGCGAGTGATTTCCATGTTAAGTCAATGCAAAGACGCGAATAGACATCCTGCGGCGCGATTCGCGCGAATGAGGCGGCGCGAATGACGCGATTCGCGCGAATGAGGCGGCGCGAATTGAGCGTTTCAGGCGTTTGACGCGCGAAACTCGCGATTCGCGCGAGTTGAAAAATCTGAACTTTGGCGAAAATTCGCGCCGCGTTAACCAATCAGGAGCTTGCTCTAGTAGTGACGTGATTACGAC
>JAFVLL020021733.1:0-11228 GCA_021397915.2 Tor tambroides
AAAAAAATCTAAATATTGAGAAAATCGCCTTTAAAGTTGTCCAAATGAAGTTCTTAGCAATGCATATTACTAATCAAAAATTAAGTTTTGATGTAGTTACAGTACAAAATTTACAAAATATCTTCATGGAACATGATCTTTACTTAATGTCCTAATGATTTTTGGGATAAAAGAAAAATCAATAATTTTGACCCATACAATGTATTTTTGGCTATTGCTACAAATATACCCCAGCGACTTAAGACTGGTTTTGTTGTCCAGGGTCACATTTATTAATAACTGAGACCTCTAAAGTAGGAGAAAGTAAGCTGAAGACAATGAACCGAACAAATGAGAGCGAGTGTGTGTTTGTAGAAGTGCACCACTGAGCTTTCACCTCTTTGTTTTGGAAAGCTGAACTTTCTGGGCAAACACACAACTGCTTTTAACCTCCCAGTGGGAGCAATGTAATGGAAATCTACACTACTGTAGCTGGACACGTGGATGACCGGCTCTGTCTAACCAATGGTAAGTGCCACATATTTACAGTACAGTAGCCTATATATGACTATAATAATAAATGTGTGTAGGGGTGAATGAAAATGTATTTTTTATATGATTTTAAAGGTATACCTTGAGATACTGACCATTCTGGGGTGGTTTTTCCACAGGTTCATGTTTGAGCCTTATGTAGCATACTCCTTCCATTAAAGGGATAGTTCCCCAAAAATGAAAATTCTGTCATCATTTACTCACCCCTCAAGTTGTTCTAAACCTGTATGAGTGTTGGTAACTAGACAGTTGCTGGTAGCCATTGAGTTCCATAGTATTTTTTCAATACTATGACAGTCAGTGGCTACCAGCAGCTGTTTGTTTCCCAACATTTTTCAAAGTATCTTCTTTCGTGTTCAACAGAAGAAAGAAACTCATACAGGTTTGAAACGACATTAGGGTTTTAATTTTTGGGTGAACTATACCGTAAAGATGTGTTTACTGCAAATGGATCATAATCATATCACTTGAGCTTAAGGGAAGGTTCTGCTGTTAATTACAATTTACTTCAGTTTGATAAACTGAGTTTTTTAAGTGCTGTGTTGTGGTTCTTGGCTTTTAATTTTTTTCTGCTCTATTAATGCTCTATTTTATATTGGGTGATTTGAGATATTTGAATGATCATATTTTCATAGCAATCCCAAAGTAATGTGATAGTGATTACTAAGTGCCAACCTGATGCTTCCTTTGACTATAGTGGAAAAAGCTTTCTAGTTCTCTCCCTCTTACTCGTCTAGTCTTTCCATCAGCTCCTTGATCAGCGTTTCATATTAGAGAGGGGCTGATCTCAGCTTTGAGACTCCAGCATAAATCATCTACTCAGCGATCATATGAATAACGGCCCAATCATCTCGGTTAACACATGCTGTTCATCCCTGCCCTCCCAGCAGCCATCAGCACCTGGCGCATAAGAACTCACGCACACACATTAGAGACACAAACACACTGTATTATCTGTGTTTTGTCTGTCACACACTCTCACACCCACATTTCAATTCCCCACCGCTGTCACGCACGAGAGACCTATTAATAAGACAGAAATAGCAGCAGACATGGGAAAACAAGAACAGTGGACACACTCTCTACACTGTCATTTTTCTTGTATACATACTTTTCTACAACTAATCTGTTTTTGGGTTCTTTTTAAAATGTCCTTCTCTCCTGTCCCAGCAGTATATGTAGCATTATGAAAATATTGCTCTGTTTCAGACTGGCCTTGTAGCATTGCTCCAACCAGTGCCAGGATCTACAATTTTTCATCTGGCAGATGATAAAATAGGTGAGAAAAAAAAATCAAAAGTTTGCGGTCAGTACGTTTTCGTTGTGATTTACTTTTATGCTCAGCAAGGCTGTTTTTATTTGGACACAGTAAAACTGTAATATTGTGGAATATTATTACAATTCAAAAGAACTGTTTTCTACTGTAATATATTTTAAAAAGTACAGTCATTTATTTCTGGGATGGAAAACCTTGGCAATTTTTTAAAAATAATCAATTACAGTCTTCAGTGTCACATGAACCTTCAGAGATCATTATAATATGCTTTTAGAAACATTTCTTATTATCAATGTTGAAAAAATATTTTGCTGCCTATTTTTTTTTTGTGGAACTGTGATACACATTTTGATATGTAATGTGACGCATTTTTCAAGTCATTACTCCAGTCTTCAGTGTATCTTTTTATCAATATAACACAGCCTTGTTAAATAAAATTATTAATTTCTTTCAAAAAAAAAAAAAAAAAATGTACTGACCCCAAACTTCTGAGCGATAGTGTATAATGTTGCAAAAGATTTCTATTTTAAATAAATGCTGTTCTTTTTAACTTTTATTCATAAAAGAATCCTGAAAAAAGTATTACAGATTCTAAAAATATTAAGCAGCACAACTGTTTCCAACATTTATAATAAATCAGCATATTAGAATGATTTCTGAAGAATCAAGTGACATTGAAGACTGGAGTAATGGCTGATGAATATTCAGTTTTGCATCAGAAATAAATTATATTCGAAAGAATATTAAAATAGAAAACCATTATTTTAAACTGTAATAATATTTCACATTACCGTCTTTTCTGTATTGCTAATCAAATAAATGCAGCCTTAATGAGCATAAGAAACTTCTTTAAAAAACATAAAAAATCTTACTGATCGCAAACTTTTGATCGGCAGTGTATATACTTCAAAAAATGAACACAAGCCATGTGTAGATAATCAGAATATAAAGATTTGGGGGTGAAGTGTGCAGACAGTTCATTGTGAACGTAATACGTAGTGTCCAGACAGTTGCCTTGGGACGATTAGAGGACACATGCTGTGTGACGGTGGCTATCTTCACAGAAAGTTTAAAATAAATGACCCCATCCAAACACACATACACACACCTGAAACCATGATGTACCCCAGCCCTCCAAGTAAGACCCCTGTATGTAGTCTTACTATCACACACACACCCCCCACCCCTGTCGGATTGTTAGCGCTTCTGTCGAGCCATGCAAGGCCTATTAATAACGTGTGGATGGATGGGAGAGTCAGGTGGCCCAAGGGGAAGACATCCCGACATGGGGCCCAACTGAGAGGACTGGCGCTCAGTTACTGAATGACAAATGGCCCCTTTAGACAGATCCAGAGAGTTGCTGTTAACCTGCATCACAGGCCAGGAGAGGTGTCAGTGTTAAAGGCTCTTTATGCTGTCAGTACAGGATCCACTCGGTGAGCAATAACTATATTAAACACAGAGACAGACAGCACATGTCTGCATGCCACTATAATGATGCAGCATTGAAAAGATCAGCCACTACTCACAACACTAGCAATCACATAGCAACTCCCTACCAACCCCCAGGACAACCCTGGACCCTAACCCTGCACAGCAACACCCTGGCAAACACCCCAAACGACTTAGCCTAGAAAAATGTCCTAGAAACCATTCAGAGCATCCATGCAACCACATTTGCTAACCATGTTGAACTCCTTACACTCTTAAAAATAAAGGTGCTTCACGATGCCATAGAAGAACCTTTTTGTCTAAATGGTTCCATTAAGAACCTTTAACATCTGAAGAACCTTTCTGTTTCACAAAAGGTTCTTTGTGGCGAAAGAAGGTTCTTCAGATTATAAAAAGGTAAGAAAGAGATGATTCTTTAAAAAACCTTTGACTGAATGATTCTTTGTGGAACCAAAAATGCTTTTTCTATGGCAGCACATTGAAGAACCTTTTGAAGCACCTTTATTTTTAAGAGTGTAGAATCCACAAAACAACACAGTGGCAACCTCAGAGAACAAGCAAGTGCATAGCAATGCCCTACCAACCACTCAGAACATTTTAGCAACCACATAATAATGCCCTGGCAACAGCCCAGAACACTTTAATGTGGTTGATATAAGTAACAAACTGGCAACCACCCAAAAGCATAGCAATACCCTTTCAAACACTCAGAACACCGTAGTGTGGTTGACATAACAGCTCCCTGGCAACCACCCAGAACACCCTACACAAAAAATGCTGGGCTAAAAACATCCCAACTTGGGTTATTTGGCAGCACTGGGTAAATATGGGACAGAACACATGCTGGGTTATTTTGACCCAGCTGGTTGGGTTAAATGTTTTTACCCACCATGCTGGGTTGTTTTATTTAAGTCAACTATTGTTTAAAAATTATCATATTGCAGGCTTAAAATGGGCTTATTATATTGCAGGCTTAAAAAAACAAAACAAAAAAAAAATCAAAGGATGAACATTTATTATTAAGCAAGAACACATGGACAAAATACAAGACAAATTGAATTTATTTGGGTAAATACAGCATAGTTTACAATATTACATACATTTAAACTCATTTAACAAGCATTTTAGAAATAAAAAATGTAACATTTAAAAAGAAGCATTTTAATTTGTGTATTCAACCGTTCTCTGTAATCACTTTTTACCGAAATAGTGCTAATTCGCTGTGTCGCCGAAATCTGAGATGGTGAAGGGCTGCTGTTCGCGGGGGAACTGCTAACCTCAGACTGCTGCCTCGTGTTTCACTCATAACTGAAAGATACCGTGACTGACTCCAAAACCTGCCCATAAACAAACAGTACAGAGATTAGAGAACATATTTTAACATCAGATTAAATTAAACTCAGTATTATAATGAATAAAATCCATTTATGTTATGTTATGCAAGGCAAAGGCGTTTCCAGCGCGAAACGACCACTGCTAACGCAGCTGACTGACATCTCGTCCTTATATTGTGGTGCGTAAAATAATATAATTTACACCACATTAAATGAAATGTAAATATAATATACTTTATAAATGAAATAAAATGCATACAAACCTTTATTTCGCTGAAGAAGTGCACCAAATCGGTGGCGGTGCAGAGAACTGCTCTCCCCTGTAGAGGACTCAATAAGTCCGCGCTTTGACTGTAGCTCAGCAGTTGGGTTATTTCGTCAGAGACAGGCTCAACCCAGCGGTTGGGTAGAAAAAAATAACCCAGCATTTAAAATGAACCAGCAACTTAGTTACAGAAAAACTACCCAGCATCTGGGTAAAAATATCCAATAAAATGACCCAACAGACTGAACCCAGCATTTGGGATAAAAAAATAACCTAGCATTTTTTAGAGTGCAGCAATTGCATTGCAATTCTCCACCAACCACCCATGAAACTTAGCAACAATGTATTGTGTTTTGACAACCACCCAGAACATCTTTTTAACGTCTTAAAAACACTCAAAACACCCTCAAGCAACACACTAGCAACCGCATAGCAACACTCTAACAATCACAGAGAACACCCTAACCTCCACATAGAAAGACCCCTTTCAGCTACTCAAAATACGTGAGTGTGGTTGACATAGCAATGCCCAGGTAACAACCCAAAACACCCAAGCAACAGCATAGCAACACCCTTTTAACCACTCAGAACACCCTAGTGTGGTTTACATGATAGCAATGACCTGGCAACCACTCAAAACACCCTTGCAATTGCATAGTAATTCCCTACCAACCACCCAGAACACCTTAGCAACCACATAACGTGTTCTGGCAACCACCTATAACACCCTTGCAATTTTCTAGAAACCACTCAAAATACCCTAACTACATTAAAGCAACACCTTAACAACCAAATAGAAACAGCCCACCAACCACTGGTAAAATCAAAACAACCACATTGCAACATTCCTTTTAACTACTCAAAATACTTGAATGTAGTTGACAGAGCAACACCCTGGCAAAACACCCTAGCAACAGCATAACAATGCCCTAGCAACCAAACAGCAACACCTCTTCAACCAGTCAGAAAACTTGTGTAGCTGGCATTGCAGCACCCAGACAACCACCAAAACACCCTAGAAACAGCATAGTAATGTCTAACAAATGCATAGCAACACCCTTTTAACCACTCAGAACACCTTAATGTGGTTGAAATAGCAACACACTGGCAATCACAAAAAACACCATAGCAACCACATAGCAACACCCTTTTAACCACTCAGAACACCCTAGTTTGGTTGAAATAGCAACACCCTGGCAATCACAAAAACACCATAGCAACCACATAGCAACACCCTTTTAACCACTCAGAACACCCTAGTGTGGTTGAAATAGCAACATCCTGGCAATCACCCTAAACCCCCCAGAAACCATATAGTAACACCCTTTCAACCACTCATACCCTAGAGTGTTTGAAATAGCAACAACCACCCAAAAACACCCTAGCAACCACATAGCCACACCTTTTCAACCTGTCAGAACACCTTAGTGTGGTTGACATAGAAACACCCCGGCAACCACCCAAAAACACACTAGCAACTACACAGCAACACCCTTTTAACCACTCATACCCTAGTGTGTTTGAAATAGCAACACATCAGCTACCACCCAAAAACACTCTAGCAACCACATAGCCACACCTTTTCAACCTGTTAGAACACACTAGTGTGGCTGACATAGAAATAACCTGGCAACCACCCCAAAACACACTAGCAACATCTAGCAACAAATAGCAACATCTTTTTAACCATTCAGAATACCCTAGCGTGTTTGAAATAGCAACACACCAGCAACCAAACAAAAACACCCTAGCAACCACATAGAAACACCTTTTAAATCAGTCAGAACATCCTACAGTGTTTGAAATAGAAACACCCGGCCATATAGCATACAGTACAGACATCCTATAAGTGGGCAAGCATATTTTCAGACAGTAACTATGTAGTTTAAAGAAATATGGTGCCCAGCACTTCTTGCACACATCTTGATTTCAATAGCAAGAGAGTGAGGCTTGTGTTTTTGTCACATGGCACATGTGTTAGCCACCAGGGCCCCTGAGCATACTGTAAGATTACACACACACACACACACACACACACACACACACACACACACACACCAATGATGCCATCAATCATACAGCAAATGAGACATGCCAAACTGAGTGGACTGACAGTCACCTCTGCACACACACTTGTTTGGACCCCCTTCATTTATCCACCAGAACCAATGTTAAAGGGTGAAAAGAAATTCTTGTGGAAATATCTCTAGGTTCACTTTTTCACCCCTTTTTCTGAGGAACAAGGTCGCCTTCAGAATGGCTGATAATTTATCAAGTGTTTCCTTTCACAGGGCTCAGAAAAAAAAGAAGGCCTGGAAACACAGGGGAGTGTGGGTCAGAGGGGTTCTCAAAACCTCAAATCCACAAACTCTTCCTGGTCTTCAGCTTCAGACCCATGGGGGAACAAACTCATAACTGTGTCTCCTTACTGAACATGAAAATAGCAATCAATCAATGCAGCCATGAGGAGCTGGATCGCTGTTCGTTAGTCATTCTTACAACTTTTGCATAACAATCTTTAAACCAGACGAGTTGTTAGCCTTGGAGGTGGATCGTGTTGTTTTATGCATTTGAAGGCATTGTGGAAAACCACTGAACTAAAGCATTTACTTCCTCCTCATGTTACACAAAACTAAAAAAACTCTATTTAAAAACCTAGAACAGA
This sequence comes from Tor tambroides, assembly GCA_021397915.2. Lineage (NCBI taxonomy): Eukaryota > Metazoa > Chordata > Actinopteri > Cypriniformes > Cyprinidae > Tor > Tor tambroides. The sequence goes on from JAFVLL020021733.1 coordinate 7,524, forward strand.
AATTCTTGGCTGCACAGTGTTAGTTGTCACCAAGGATAAGAAATATGATGGGGATATATATATCATGACAGTTAGGCTTATGTTTTATTATAATCTTTGATCCAAAAGTATGTTTCTGAAATTATGTTAGCTTAATACACAGTTTTATCAGCCATAGATTAGTCATTAATATGTAGTCAAAGTTTGTGAAAAATAATGTGCATTTGTAGTGTACTTCAAATCTAAAAGTATGCTAAAGTATACTTTTTTCACAAGGGTTTTAAAGGGTTAGTTCACCCCAAAATGAAAATTCTGTCATTAATTACTCACCCTCATGTCGTTCCAAACCCGTACGACCTTCGTTCATCTTCGGAACACAAATTAAGATGTTTTTGATTAAATCGGAGAGCTCTCAGACCCTCCATAGACAGTAACACAACTGAAATGTTCCCAGGTCCAGAAACGTAGTAAAGACATTGGTAAAACAGTCCATGTGACATCAGTGGCTCAACTTCAGTTTTGCGATGCTATGAGAATGCTTTTTTTGCGCAAAGAAAACAAAAATAACAATCTACGCAACCATTCTTCTCCCCCGAGTTACGTCGCCCGCCATTTTGGAGAGTACCTAAGAACGCATTTTACGTAATCAGTGTTGTTTACGTTCAGGGGAAAGTGTGCGCATGACCGTAATTTTCGTATTAAGCGTTGTTTACGCTTAGGGCAAAGCGTGCGTATGCGTTGTGATACTCTCTAAAATGGCGTAAGACGTAACTCGGGGGCAGGGTTCGAACTACGGGGGAGCTAGGGGGAGCTCGGCTCCCCTTAATAAGACATGGGCTCCCCTGAAAACGTGATTTGTAAAATTTTGGGGGGGTCTCAAAAAATATTGACAATGTATTATTTTGACGTGCAATTTCAGTTTTGTGTAATGTGATCATCGTGGATTATTATGTGTAAAATTGCAAAAATATCATTCATTAATGCATGACGCCGATTTAAACCTAATTCACTTCAATAAAGATAACTATACATGCTATTCTTGTCATGAGCATCAAGGTGCTAAGGCACTGCGGTGCAAATTCATTCCACTCTCATGTTGATACGTTAACTCAAAAGATTACGTGAAAAAATGTAAGTGTTGGATTCAACATTGAAATACATTAGATCTCTTGCGCTGCAAGTCCTTCTGAAATCCATTCTGCAGTTAACGGCGATTCACCTGCTGCAAGCCCCTGTTCAGCTCACGAACAACACCCCTGAATAATAATAAAAAAAGGGATTGGCTCCCCCAAAGTCCGTTATAGTTGAATACACTGAGCAGGAGAAAGATAGTTAAAATGTAAATTGTTATTTTTATTTTCTTTGCGCAAAAAAAAGTATTCTCGTAGCGTCGCAAAACTGAAGTTGAGCCACTGATGTCACATGGACTGTTTTACCGATGTATTTACTATGTTTCTGGACCTGGGAACATTTCAGTTGTGTTGCTGTCTATGGAGTGTCTGACAGCTCTCTGATTTCATCAAAAACATCTTAATTTGTGTTCTGAAGATGAGCGGGTTTGGAACGACATGAGGGTGAGTAATTAATGACAGAATTTTCATTTTGGGGTGAACTAACCCTTTAAGATAATGTGAAAGCAATGCACGTGTTTGACCTTAATAATATCAAATATCATTGGTTGTTGTACATCTTATAACAGATTACAAGGTGGTGTGTTTGAATGTTGTGAATTGAAGAACTTGTCTAATTTAGTGCACAAGATTTATGGGGTATTCTTGAGTCTGTATTTGTAGTTTGTAAGTATAAATCCCAATGATTTATCATTGAACATAAAAAGAGCAGCTCCCCTTTTTTTGTGCCATGGAATAAATACTCGTTTGGAACGGCATGCTGACTTACGATATATATTAAACATAAAACCAATGCATATTCCCAAGTCCCAAACAATGCAAAATCCCCTTGAATTTAAAGACACATGTACAAACATGCAAAGCAGCGTCCTGCCATGAGAGCCCTGCTCAAAGAGAGCGATTTGAATTGGGCCCCTTTTCTCTCTCTGTATGTTTTTCTAAGAGCAGGAAACTCATAAAAAGCACAGGTTTCTAAATTACTGTCACTCAAAGGGCTCCTTCTTGCTTCTCTCCACCCCTTTCCTTCCCTCTATACCTTACAGTTCTCTACCTTTCCCTTCATTTACTCAAGCCAGAGTCTCCCTCTCTCTCTTTTTCTGTCCTCTGGCCCTGGAGGTAGAAGAGTAAACAGTGAAACCCCGGCCTGCATAAAGGCTTGATTCTTCTCCTGTGTGTTAAAAATGGATACAAAGGCAAATCTGTATGATAATTTCTGGCATATGGTGGCAGGGGCTGGCGAGACACTGTTGTTCCTTGTTCTCTTATAAGTATAAAAACTAACTTAAAGTAGCAGCACTCCTAACTTAACTACATTTTTTTTTGTAGCGCAGTAGCATAGCTTTTTCAGAATAGTGTGGCTTTTCTAACTTTCCTAAAACAACCAGTCTTTCTTATATTAGGCTGAGACATCTGGATTGTCCAGACGGTTCTCGGAAATGAACCTGTTTACATAATTCACTGATTCTGTTGATTCCCTGCAATGAAATTTTAAAATAAAAGATTTTTAGAATTATTTTTGGATATATATTAAGATGTTTTATTAATATTTTACGATTGACAGTAATAATATAATTTTATAATATATATGATTTATTAGGTGTATTGTAACATTTTGTATTTTTTTTTAATTCAATCAAGATAAATGGTTGTAAAAAAAATGAAAAGAAATATTGCCATTTTAATACCTTGTTGGCCAATAAACTGCATTATCAAATAGCTTTATTGTAATTTAAACAGGGGGTTTTGCAGTGATTTCATAGAAGAACCAATTTTCGTAATGTGAAGAATGTTTTAAAAATCTAAAGAACTTTTTTTCCACTCTTAAAAATAAAGGTTCCAAAAGTGGGTTTTTGCCGTGATGCCATGGAAGAACCATTTTTGGTTCCCAAAGAACCTTTCAGTAAACAGTTCTTAAAATAACCATTTTTTTCTTAGTGTAAAGAGCATTGTAAAAATCTAAAGAACCTTTTTCCTCTAATAAAGAAACTATGCAGTGGAAAGGTTTCACGGATGATAAAAGTTCTTCATGGAACCATAGATGCCAATAAATAACCTTTATTTTTAAGACTGTAGCTTCTCTAACACCGGTGAGCACTAGCTCTTCTGTGCATGTGGCATGTTTTAAGACTCTGGTGTGTCTCTACATGTCTGAGAAGCGTGTTTGGAAAGAAGGACAGCTTTCACTGCTGGGTGCCAGGTGGGGATGTTTACGTAACGCTGCCTGGTGCCACGCTGACAGCCGTTCCTCTTAACCAGGTACGATCTGGAAACATGACACAAGTTAGCAGCCAAAAAACATGACGGTACACTGAGAGTGGGTGTCTTCGGGACACTCTGCAAAGCACATCATTGTTGGACTGGGGTGTCCTGGTTTTAATCCTTTTAAGAGCTCTGTGGAAAGCAGGAAACAATGGAGGTTCAGTGATATGTGATCACCATACAGAAGTATGGTATTTTTGCTTAAAGTTTCTACTGTGTTGAGACTTGCTGAAATCGCGTTTGGTCTCGTACTATATCGCATACCTTGTCAGTATCTGCGCTTGCTTGCCTATTTGTTGTGATAAACAGGATAGTGTGTTCAAGCGCCAGCGGAAGA
>JAFVLL020021734.1:0-11901 GCA_021397915.2 Tor tambroides
CTGTATATATATATATATATATATATATATATATATATATATATATACACATACTTATTATTTGTAGTTTTTTCCTTCTTTTATTAAGCCCATTCATTCATTCTAATTCAGTTTTTATTTCATTTTACTCAACAAAATCTCTGTTTAGTCTGTTCCTGGGAAGATTACAACTTTGCAAACACTTAAAAAGTGAAATTGAATGTTCATTTGGTTGGTTTTATGTTGTTTACGTTTGCTTTAAGAAAAGAAATAAGACTGTTTGAAAAAGAAAATTTGATTATTAAATTAGTTTTAAAAAGATTTAAATTATCTTTAAAATTTAACATGGATTTGAACCAGATTCAGTCAGATGGTCAGTTTACACTCAGATGGTGCATCTTACCCACTGACCCGGGTCAACTTACCCCCACTCTGGGGCAAACTGAGCCACAGGAACACGTTTTTATTAGAAGCCATATTTTTAGAACCCTTTGTCATAGATATATTTTTTTAGTTTAAAATGAAAGGAAACCTCCTGAAATTACTTTAGATACTTTGATTGTACTTCTGCGTCATTTTCCCTTATCTTGACGACCACATAAGTAAAAAGTGGCTCATCTTACCCCGCTCTCCCATACTGTGTGCACCACTAAGATTATTGAGAGACAGACAAAGTGCTAATAAAAATATATCACTACACTTTTTTCTTCTGTTGATGCACTGAACAGCCACATTGCATTCTGAATTTGGCATTGTTTCAATTCCTCAGAAATTCCAAGTCAGAACCCCATCTGTCTCTGGCCACCAAAACGCATCTTAATACCAGGTGTAAACAGGGCCGAAGACTCTCTTCTGCTCTGCACAGTGAACATCATGAATGAGACAACAGCACATCTCAAATTAATCTCTACAGACTGTCACTTCACTCTTTCAAGCATTTTAAGCTGCCAGTTTTCCAAACAGAACACGCACATACACGCACACACACACAAACACACACACACACACACACACACAATATTTAGTGTGTTAATTTCTCGGGTAGTATAAACAAATAATAGACCATACAAGCCACAATAACGACAAATCTCTCTAGTGTGTGTACTGGGTGGACGCTTTACTGGTCCAAGCCAAAAGAGCCCTCTACTATTATGATGGTCTCTAGAAATACTGAAAACAGCAGAAAGGTCTTGAAATAGTGAGTCCAAACACAACACACACTATGTCCTTTCAGAGTTTCTAACCTTGATCTACAGTTTGGTCATTTAGCATATGTGCAGCAGCCATCAGATGCCATCTGGCTCAAAGAACTGGCACTGCCTGTGGCGCAGCCCTACAAATCTGTACAACAAGGGTAATCAAGCTTGTGTTTGCCCTGTGGCATAAATCAGTTTGTCTCTGAGCATCTTTTTCAATGAGCAAAAAGGTTTAAATACAAAGATTGGATAGATTGATGGATAGGGAAAAAAGCATACATCCCAAATACATATGGCATACAGTCATGCCAGAGGCGTTCAGTAGCATGTTGGGTAATGCACTGCATGCTAGTGTCAGCAAACCAACATCAGTATTTCAGCCGCAGTCTCTCTAAAGCCTAAGAACATGTTATTTTCTTAAAGAAATGAAGGATACCTCACATGTGATCAGTTTTTGTAAGCTTTGTGTAAAAAAAAAAAAAAAGTGTGCTTAACTGTATTGAATGTGCACCTGTGGTGTACTTCAAATCTTAAAAGTATATTTAAAAAAAACTGTACTTTGCAGATAATATAATGTAAATGAAATAAGCAGCCATGCAAGTGTACTTAAAGATACTTCACTGTCATAATTATGTTTTTGAACAAACTTTTAAAAAGTGCACTGTGTAATAATGTAAAATTAAACATTTTATTTTGAAGTACATTTGAAGTAACTTTAAATGCAACATCGAATGACACACTGCTGTTAAAATGATAATCATGTAATTTACATTTGCTTCAGTATTAAAAATGATTTAATCTTTAAAAATTGTAATCTTTTGTCATGTTAAAGTACACTTATTTTGATGTGTTGATACTGAAGCAAATGTAAATTACATGATAGTCATTTTAACTGTAGTGTGTCATTCAGTGTTGCATTTAAAGTTAATATATTTTAAATCTACAGAATTGCAACTTAATCATTACAAATTCATAATTACACATATATTAAAATACAAGACTTTTTTTTTAAGTCATCGTGGGTAAAAAAGCATTCTAAAGTGCATTTGCATTTAATATGCTTATATCTAACTTAGATTGACTTATTTACTTTAATTTCATTTAACTTAGTTATATTTAACTAATTTAATTAATATGAACTAAAATACATTCTCATTTAATTAACATACACGTAAGTGTCTGAAAACACTGTATTCAGTTTGTACTTAAGTGTGCTGCTTTAAAGTAGGCTATATTATTCCCATAATAGTTTTTTATTAAATGTATGCTAAAATGCAAAAGGGCTGGTAATATATTAATCTGACTGATTCATTTGTCATTTCTTATTACTGCCATTGACTCACAATTGTGTCCAGTTAACAGAAATGACCAGTGTTGGGGGTAACGCATTACAAGTATCACGAGTTATGTAATGTATGGATTATTAGCCAGATTACAGTATCGGCATCAGCCATAAAAAAAAGGCAGTAGAGCACTACCACTAACCCTGTCTGTAACTCAATAAATCTTATTTTGTGTAATATACTAAAAGGAAGCCATTGATCTCTGGCTGGTGTTTTAGTGGATTAAAAAAAGGCTTTCTGTCTCTCTCGAAACATCCTTCTATCTTGACAGTATAATTAAAGGAAAAAGAGAGAGAATGTTTCTTCCTGTGCCACTGAAACCTTAAACCCCTAAACAGTTTGTGTGTAATGTGTGCATTCAGTTATGAATGTGTAAATGTGCAAGTGTAAAATACTGTGTATGTGTGTGCTATCTCTGTGATCAAGTTTGCATCACCATAGTTAAGAAATGCTAGAAGTCTCATGATTAAACAACACAAAGCATTTATTATTAACAGTGCTTGTTATTACTATCGCCCATAGATTTACGTTTTTCCAAACTCCCTCATCCTAAGTATTACTCAGCCTCGCACCATGTGCTATGAACATGAATCATACCACGAACTGAGCGACTTCTATGATATTTCTTTTCTACGGAGCCTTGAACATGACATACATTAAAAAATAGGTATTGTGGCCAAGAATTAAGAATTAATTTCCACAACATATTAATTTCATATTTTTAGTTCAATCGTGGATACCTCTGATTAATTTTTTCCCTTGTTTTAGGTGAATTGTGGCCACTGCATGGCACATGTCATGTGCAGGGCTACGTATACTTTTCTAAGCAATCAGAAAATATTTGTCTGGCAGATGATAAAATGTGGGGAAAAGATTTTCACTGACGAAGGGACCTGAGTCATATCTAGGATATCACAGAGCCTTAGACTTGAGCCAGTAAACAACCTTCTAGCAACCAAAAATAACACATTAGCACATATACATTCAACCAGCTGTGGTCTTTAAGACCGCGAGAGACTTCGGACTTAAGCAGAAGAAGAGAGGCTGAAAGATGATTAACTGTCTTGTCAAGGTGAACAAAAAAGATGCAGTAAACACAGTGCGACTCTAGGCATCTCACAAAGCGAGGAAAAGCGTGGGCTGACTGTGCTGAATTACCCAGAATACCACACTGAGACATCTTACACAACAACCACATGTTGCTGGGAATCAAAAGTACCAACAGCACATTTATGCATCCCTTGCTCTTCTCCACCGCACAGCATAATAGCTGCATGTAAGAACACCAGGCGGGGGGGAAAGAGACAAGACCGAGATCACACATGATGAGATACTGACTCATTCGGTTAAAGAGATCGCTCCAGAATGAAAACAGCAGCTCTGAGAAGGCTTGTCTGACAGCTTTATGATGATGAAGTCCTCTCTGAATCTGCTGGACACTGGCAGAGATATTTCTAAATTGTTGTGCGGCTGTAAATTTGCTATTTAAATTCTGCAGTACGACTCTCATTAAGTAGGGAGTGTTATAAACAGCATCAATCAACACAATTAGAAATTAGCTAGAGGACTGAAATCACTATGCGTGTCCAACAACCTGTCAAGGAAGTTGTGAGGTAGGTTGTAACAACAGCATGTTTTTTTACTCGCCACAAAGTTAAGACAGTTATGGGATAAGTACCAGATTACTATAATGAGAAGCAGATAAATATGAGAATATTGTATCAATGATTGTGATATACAGTGCAAAAAGTTAAACAAAATGTTACAACACACCACCTTTTTGATTTATTCTTTTAATTTTCAGCACTTTGTAATGGTATAGTTTTAATAGTTTTATATTTTATCAGCACTTATACTTACATTACTTATATTACAGTGTTTATTTACTTTACTCCATCTTCCATTAAAATGACTCTTGTCTGAAAGTATATCAGGAAAAAAAAAATCATTCAAAAAATACAAAGATAGCTAGATAGATAGATCCTGTCATTTGCATTTGGGTATTACATTTCTATACCAAACAAACTAAACATGGCCCATCAAAGCATATGGTTCATAGCTGATGTTATGGGGGAAACAAGCTTATGATATGCCATAATGTTACTGATGCTGTCATTTGAGCAGACTAAACTCTGAGAGAAATCAGACTTAAGACTGACCTTTAATCAAAACAATAAATAAAGATTTACATATTTTATTAAGCCTCAGTGGCTTCTACAATATTAATGTACAACATTTAAAAAGATCATATTTTTTGAAGATGATTTTCACTGTCATTTAGTCTCATGTTAAATTATCTATATTTTAAAACTGCACTAATAAGCAAATGTTAACTGTATTTACAACTGCTGTAATATTTATTATATATTATATTTATAATATGCTATAATATTTAGTTGCTGTAATATCTTAACATGCATGACTTTTCATAGTCAAATTAACCAAAAAATGCATATTTAAATATAATATTTATAAAAATAATAATAAAAACAGAGAGAGAGAAAACTGATTTTCTCAGGTTAAATGCTGATCTATATAATACTGGCCAATATTAGCACTTTAGTGTTCTAGATTAAAGCTTCACTTACCAATGATGAGCAGCTCTACAGCAGGATGGTTTTCATTTCTGCGTTCATCATGCTTGTCTCGGGCAGAACAGGTGTGTATCAGGGCATCTTCAGTGTGTGTGTGTGCGTGTGTGTGTGTGTGTGGCATCCAGTCTTTTGAACAGTTCACGTAGCGTTTGGAAACAGACTGTACCATCTCCAGCAAACTGAGGGGGAGGACAGATTGAAATCAGATTGGTTTATTGTGCTCAATGCTCCCCCTCCCTGAGTAAAATGAAAACGGCTTCCAATCCAAGTACAAATCAGAATGTGTTATATTTTGAGTTTATTTCCTCAACAGGAGATGGGTGCATGCAGTCTAAATAACTGGCTTTGTAAATATCACAATAACAAATAACTATCACCTGTAAATATCACAAAAGTGATTCTTTGAGTTGTGCATACTAAAATAAGTGCCTTAAAATAGGATAGTTTGTGCAAAAATGAAAATTCCTTCATCAGTTACTCATCCAGTTGTTCCAAACCTGATTTTCTTTTATCTGCTGAACATAAAAGAAGATATTTTTAAGAATGTGTGTGAAGAACTAAACAGTTGATGGACCTCATTGATTTCCATGAGTTACAGGAGTAAAATTATTATTATTATCACTATTATTATTATTATTATTATTATTATTATTATTATTATTATTATTCCCAATTTCTCACGGATTCTCACATTATGATGTTTTAGTGTATTACGTACAGATTTCCCATCTTGTCAGAATATAGTTAAAGAAACAACACAGCTTGCAGTTTGAATTCAAGATGTAGTACTGTCCTACTGTTTAACTTTTTTTTCTCACTGAACAGATGTTGCTGAGGGATGTTGCTGTAACTAATAACTATTCGGCGATTTTCAACAGAAAGTGTCAATACGTAAACGAGCAAACAAAAATATGTCCTTGTTAGAATGAACTGAATTTTTCAACATCTAGTGTTTTTAAATGATTGTTAAAATTTTCTTTTCTCACATTAAATGTAGTTTGGATTATAATGTGATCTTGTTTTTGTAGCCTATATTATTGTATATTATCTTATTGTATATTAAGTTATTTGAAGACCCTTCAACCATCGTGGAAATCAAGAGACTGACAGACGGATTGGAGCACCTAAATGAAAGAGCCGCTCAATGCATTATTCTCCGCTAGATGCCGTCGAAGGACATTAAATGTGATCAAACAACGTTTCAAACGGAAGTGTTTGATGGACTGAAAATCTATTTGGATGAGAATCTCTCATAAACTATGAATTATTGAGTTGATGGATGAGTCCGAATCAGTTGTTGCTGTATAGGTGCATTTTCAGTCTGATGACAACAGATATGATTGTGCGTAAATGTACTGTAATTTCTGTGAGCTAGCCTGTGTGGGGCGGGGCTGTGGGTGAGGGGCGGAGATTTCACACATGTGGGCGGGGTTGTGGACGTGGGGGAGGAGTTCAGACTTCAGAAATATAGATTCATGGCCTTATTGTGTTAGTTATATTTTCTATAAATAGGGTGACCATATTGTGCTTTTCAAAAATGAGGACACTAGCCTTGGGTGGCAGGAAAGGGTGGTATATAGAACCACCCAAAAGCAAAAATAAATAAATAATAAAAAAAAGACTGGACACCTGAAAAAAAGAGGACATGACTGGGAAAAAGAGGACAGGTCACCTTATCTATATTTTAATGAGTATAAAACGTCCTCTGATGAGGCTGATGTGTTTTTAATTTCACATGATAAAAGGAATGATTCCAACTAATCTGGTTAAGCACCATTGTAAGTGTATGGTCATCATGTGAAAGCAATGTTTGAAATGTTTGTTACCGTTTCAGATACTGTTTAAAAACAGTGGGTAGTATTTAGTATATACTAAAATACAGCAAGCAGTAGTATTCTGAGCAATCTTTATTATAGCCATATAATAGATGATAATAAATAACCATATTTATTATAGATGATAGCTAGAATCAAATATACAAACATTAAGAGGTAACAAAAGTATAACATACTACTGATTGAAATCCATATCATTGCATTGCAAGCATTATTTTACATACTACTAGTATGCAGTATTTAGTATATACTGCTCAGTATGCAGCCAGCATCACGCTATTGCGAACACAGCCAGTGTCCTTGTTTGAGCATGCGTGCATGGTGACAAACCCACGAGACTCCACCTTCCAGTAACAAGAGATGATTTATCAGGCGCACTTTGGCGAGGCTGAGAAATCAGCCGATGTTTTCACAAAGCCGGTGCATCTGACGTGAAAGTGTTTTATACTGCGCAAAAGGAATAAAATAAAGGTCCACGCGTGGGAGAGCACGAGAGAGAAGACGGCGTTCAGTTTGAAAGTGGGAAGCAGCACAAATGAAGCGATGGAGACGGACGTACTGGTGCATGTGATAAATGCATGATTGCATGGACGCTTTACCGTCGAATTCAAACGGGCGTGTGCGACTTAACAGAAGCAAACATATGCACTGTTGAGTTGGAAATACAGCATGCTCTGTCAGGTTATGAATATGCCGTGATAAATAACGCGGGCTGGTTTGTCAGCTTAGTATCTTCGTTGCATGTTCAGAAATTTATCAAAGCGTCTTTTTTCCAAATATCACAATTTGTTAATGTAATAAAGACTTGTAATGGCTTCCTGACAAGGACCAAGCAACCAATCCAGAGTGCCAAATGCAAGTCTCATAGAGGGCAAACTGGAATTGGAAATGGGACACAAGCAATTCACAACCCACTTTTGGAGGCCTCAGTCATACTAACCTCTGTCTGAACTGCCTTTTCCAGCACCACGGACAGCGACCATGAACAGGTTACGCAGGAAAGCGTGTGTGGCTCTTCTGTTGTTCACTTTGTTTATTTTTGGCACTATGATGGGCCTACGAACCCTCAAACCCACTGATGGCTTCTCGGATCTTGCTCCAGGAATGGAGTTGATGCCTTTGGTTGGAGAGCGAATGGACCAGAGACCCAATCATGTAGCTGAATCAGCGGGTCAGAATGGTGGTGTGGGCAGTGACACCAAGATAGTGTTCTCCAACTCTGGTCCTGACCACAGCATATTCTACGACATTCACATCTTCTATTATTTATGGTATGGCTCGCCACAGATGGACGGTAGTTATATACACTGGGACCATGTACTGGGCTACACTGGAACTTAAAATCGCTTCGGTCACCTGAGGACGCCACAATCCTCCAGACGACATTGCGTCCAGTTATTACCCTGAACTGGGACCCTACAGCTCCAGAGATCCAGATGTCATTGAATCCCACATGGCGCAAATCGAAGCTGCGGCTGCAGGTTTTATGGCCAAGATACAATTTGATGAATTGTGCTTGTCATTTATTACATTTATGTTTCTTTGGCTATTATAGTACGATGTAGATTGTCTTTCATCATTAAAAACTTTGAAAGAGACCAAATGTTGCTTGTAGAGCAATGTATTTCCACTTTTGATGCCAGGTGTGGTGGTCCTGTCCTGGTACCCTCCTGGTGTGGCAGATGAACATGGCAAACCCACAGAGGATCTAGTGCCAGCCGTAATGGACGCTGCCCATAGACACAGTATCAAGGTAACTGGTGAGAGATCCATCAAACTTATCTGCTTACACAAACACTTGGTTCATGGAGTTTTATTCTTGATGTATTTGTTTTGAACACTGCCAGAAAAGAATGTGCAAAATATGCATATATTGTTATTTCACCCCCTGCAGTTCCCTCACAAACCCCAGCTTTCAAGTAGTACCCATATGGGAATCTTTTATAAACCTTTAGATACAAATATGTTCCTTTAAGATGCCCCAGTGACAAGCTGTTGTACTCCTAAATATACTCTTTTAGTACTTTTTTTTTTTCTATGAGTGAAAGTATATCAGCTTATATATGCGGATGTCATTTCATGAAAATTTAGTGACCCTTACCTGATACTTTAAAGTCAGTGCAGGTTATTCTAAAGGTGTTCCCCTTGAATGGTAAATATGACTTCCATGTTTTAAGACCTGTTCTGTTTTGCAGTTTTCACTATACAACACCCATTTGACATATAAATGTCAGGAGATAACCCTGATATTATTTTTTATCTTCTCAGTTTCTATATAAAGAACGTAAAGATGATTTTACATATGACCTTTCCTTGAAATATCCCTTTAAAAACTCAACAAGATATATGAGCTACTAAAAATAGCAGGTAGGCACTAAAAAAGGTTTTCAGTTTTGCTGCAACAGCTGAATTGTTTGTGCTTTTCTGGATGAGCCACTGATTGTAATTTCTTGAGCTCACTAGTGGTTGCATAAGTCTCTGTGTTTACTGCCTATAGCTGTCTTCACCATTTCTGCATGATGAGAGGATCTCAGGCTCAGAGCTGTTACTTTGCCTCTTTGTTCATCATGTACTATAAGCCCAGAATCCCCTGGTGTCTAGAGAAGGAAGTCTGTAACACCATGACTGTGATTACTGTCATGTTGTCAGTATATGAGGTACATTTTCTTCCCATGTGTCATGGAATGGTTGAATTTTAGCCATAACATTGGGAATTTTAGTTTTCAAACAGCTTCATCAGAATGCCTTTTATCAGTAAAGTAATGTGTTAAATGTCATGCTGTTTCCCAAACGCCTTGACTTGTTCAACTGCTCTGTTTTGAGTAAACAATGCATAGCATTTTGTGGTGCAGATGTAGTTTTAAGTCTTTAAATGCACAAGGGGCTGTATTGCAAGGTGACTGCACAATCTTTGAACAAAATATTTGAATTAGTTTGGAAACAGAAAGCAATACCAGTCATCTGTACTCATTCATGAATGCTCCCAGTGGTGGCTTGGGCAGTGGGATGGAATGAAGCATATCTCTTCACTGCATGTGCTTTGTTTCCCATCAGAATTGATAGTGTTGGAGTCTGGGCTTTGTTTTTGACAATGATGATGACAATTCTCACAATCTTCTACAATCCTGGGTGCCATTGTACATCCTTTTGGTGAGGTCCATTTTATGTGTCTTTTTTTTTAAATAATGTGTTTGAAAAGACAAGTGTCTTGCTGATTAACACAGTTTACACAGTTACGTTCTGGCAAACCATGTCCAATTAATTTGCACTCCACTTGTGGCTGCACATTCATGCTAGCAGTAAGCTTGGAGGCCAGTATGTCTCAATATGGTTCTGGACATTTCAACACTTTCACTGTTGTTAGCTACAACTCATGATGCAGTTTTTCGCACACAATTAGAGCTAGATTAGATAAAATATTTACTTTGTAGTTAGCCATACCCAACACTAATTTCAGTCCTTTAAAATTTCTTTAGTTAATGCAACAAGATCGGGGCCAATTCAGAGAAAATTATTTAAGAAGTGCAGATTTCTTTGTCTCCAAGGCTCTGTTGTGCATCACCAATTGTTTGCCAGAGTATTTATTTTGCTATGCTGAAAATATCTAAATAATTCATATGGATGGCTACCCCCTCCAGTCCATATGGAGCAGTGACTTGGAAAATCCAGCAAACAGGGAATTTAAGGAGATGTTGAGACCAGTTCTGTTTTTGCAAGACTGAGCTGAAGTTGTTGTTGCTTCATCCCGGCTGAGATATCAGAAAGGCTGGCATAGCTAAAGGCTGTGAGAGTGTGAGATTGTCAAGATGATGTACATGTATGATGAAGTCTAATGTGTTGTGTATATTGAGAAAAGTAAGGGGCCAAACACTGAACCCTGAGGCACCCCAGTGGTCAATGGATATGACTTTGACACCTTGCCTTCCAGAAACCATGAGGAACCTGTCCATGTGCTATGGATGTCATATTTGAGTCTGCACTCTGATATTGGGGTGAGCTGTCAGCTAGTTTGTGGATTTATTTTTTGTTCTATGTGCTGAGACTTGCCTTTTTTGAGAAAGATTGTCTGTGCAGTCTACTTTCTTAACCAACCATGCAGCATTGATGTACAGTTGTTTCTTTGGCATTTCAGCTTTCTCTTGGTGTCACACATTTAGATGTGAGGGCACAGCTAGGCTTATAGCCTGAAGGAGTGGATTGACGTCATGCCAGTGCTTATACAACAACCACTGTATCTTTATAACCACGCTCAAGGCCATGCCTCATTCTCTACAGACACATTCAGCCATTGAAATGAAAAAAAATGGTTTATTAGTACTTTAGTCTTTCTGAGATTTTCTGAGTATGTTTAAATTTTTCCAACCATCAAAGAACTACATTTTATCCTGAAGTAGAAATTATAATCTCATTTGCATTTCATGTTTAACACATTTCTTAAAGAGACCTTTCATCCTTGGCTATTAGATGGCAGTGCATATGAGATTTCAGCAAGGAATTGATACCTCTGATTTGCAAAAATGTGTCAAAGCAAATTCACAATTCAGCAGAACATGTACCCTTGTCTTATAGCATAAATAATGAGAAGAAAGGCAGAGACATAGACTTAGTTGAGACAGGCATCACAAAACAGATTTGTTTTGCCATGTCTGACTCAAATATCTTTAGTTTTGTGAAACAAAAAAAAAAAAAAAAAAAAAGATTTATAGTGTGGAATTTGCTATGTAGTGAATAGCGTATGATTGAACAAATGATGGTATATATTGTAATGGCACCATCATTGTTTTTTATCATTGTTTTTAACCTTTGTGAGTTTTGAGGCTTTTTGTTCTTTCCATTCTCTCTTTCTACAACAACTCTGCTATTACAAGTCATGACTATAGCAATCGGTGTAGTTGTAACCAGTTATTGACTACATTGGCAGTCAGTGCTCTAGAAATGGAGGGACAATGGAACT
>JAFVLL020021735.1:0-32504 GCA_021397915.2 Tor tambroides
CTACTGTTATGAAATCAAGAGAAAGGATTCAATAGCGGAGATACAACAGTTTATTGGAGAACAAGCAAGTCACTAGTTGGAATGGAGCTCGTGCACAGCGTGGATAGAAGATGGGCGCAGGGACGCAATGGGCAGCCAAGTCCAGCTGAAGAATCCTCTGAAGCCGATCCAGAGACAGGAACACACCAGGAAACAGAACGTGCAGCAGGACAGGAACACACCAGGAGAAAGAACGTGCAGCAGGACAGGAACACATAGAAACTGAGGATCTGACAACGAGAGAAGCGTTAGCTGATCTTAAATAGCCCCAGTAATGAGCCACAGCTGAGGCTGATCAGCCCGTAATCACGAGCTCGGACACACCCACTCACGCAGCACACAACCACAGACAAGCAAGGATGAGACAGTGATTCTATGAACCGTGACACCTACCTACTCTATCACCAACCATCCATCTATAAAAACTAATTTTCATTACCTATTATTATAATGTGGGGATGATAACTCTGATTATTCAGATTACTATATTCTTGAGCATTTCAGAAGTGTGTAGATGACAGCTACTGTGATGAGAGAACAAAGATGCCCAGAGAGTCTGAATTTCTGATGCTTGTTTGCTGGTCTGCACTGCTCTGTATGCTGGATGGACGGGAGAAAATGACAGAGCACCAGACGGGAAACACTGAACCACATTGATTAATTATCACATTCTCTGGAAGGTTCTGATTGCTGTGGCTCTTAATTATGTAAGCGAATTAGCTATAGATCAACACAAGTGAGTCAGCAGAGCAGCAAAATAACTGCAAGTGGTATCTGTGCTTCTCCCACAGGGGAGCACCGAGATCTCTCCGAGACTGTGCTTCACTCTCCATGAAATCACTTTATCCCATGCGGCTTTACTGCTAATGACAGCAACTTAGTAGGCTGGACAGTTTTGGTCTGTATAACTCGAAATGGCTCAGGGGTGAAATCTTCTTGCCATTTGTTACAAAATAAACATTTTTCTGAGGTTATACCTAAATAACATTGTTATTTTAATCAGTAAAATCACTGTGAGACATGATGAAACCATCTGAAATTCTGGCTTCAAGCTTAAAGGCAGTGTGTATTCGCAGGTATTTGTGTGTAAAGTCAGCACACATTTTCATATGCCTGTATAGACACTGAAGCTTAAAATAACATCTATATATATATAATAATCATATAATTTCTTCACTGGTGCCCCCTTAAAAAAATGGCATGTCACCCCTAGCCATAGTACCATGCATGTGTCTTTAAACCACTGCAGTTCACTTAAGTCAACAACAAGAAGCTAGCTATGAAATTTTGCCTTAAAGTAAAAATAGGGTGAATGGTTTCTGTCACCTCTGCCGTCCCAGTTGCACAGTGAGATGTCCCGCTGCTGCCATAAAACTAATGCTTCATTCCTCTCATTATGGTTTATCTCATTTCCCTCCATCATCCTGCCATTCTGTCATCACTCCTGACAGCAACACACTTGAGTGTACTTCTGCATGAATGCAGCTTAGCTCGTAGTACTCGCTCTGACTGACTGCCTACTTTGAACAATGTCATTTACAACTTGATTCGCTCAGACAAGCGTTCCACCCAGAAGTTTTGGCTCAAAACATCCGTCAGAAGAGAGGCACTGAGGAGATGTTTGTAAGTATTAAAACATGGAGGATTACACACTGTGAGGACAGACTCGGTGCCCTTGGCCACTCAGGAGGAAAAAGCAATCAAGTTCATTGCTCCCCAGCAGATGGGCTCAAGCCTTTACCTTGTTTATCCTTCTAGTTTATAGATTCCTACTCATATCTCCCTTGGTGACAGCAAACCTTACTACCCTAATCGAGAGCCAGCTGAGATTTTCAAGTTGTGCAGTGGAGCAAATGCCGACATCACTCAGTTTATAAAGCCAAAGCTTAGATTCTGGTAATGAACCTGCTTTTGATTTTAAAGCTTGGCTGTCTTGTTGTATTCAAATGAGACATGCTCCAAAATCTTGCTAAATGTTTTGACAAAGCGTGTAGGCCCCTGATTCACTGCAACTGCTCATTTTCTCAGCTTTTCTTTGGAGTGTGAAGAGTATCTGTTGGTATTTAAGTGGTTCTTTTTGTTGTACTTGGCACTATTCTTTGTAAATTGCTGTTTGAGTTTGTATGCCACCCCAGCTGAACGTCTTTATATCCTGTCACATGTACCCAGTTAAGTAGTTGATGCTTCTAGGTAGCTTTAACCACTGCATCCAGCTTAAATACCCAATTAAATGCCTTAACGTGACAAAATTTCCTAGGCCATTTTGGTCCATTTTTCTAGAAAGATTGTCCATTTTGAATCTGCTAAAAGAAACACAATAGCATACTGATGCCTCAAAGCTAACCATATGAAAAACATGTTAAAAAGAGTTAAAAATGGTGTATATATTGATTATATTTCACAGTGTATTTCATGATGCCTACCATAATGATCATCAAATCATTTAATCAACAAATTAAATGAAAATGTATTAAAATGTCTCTTTACTAGAAATATTTAGAGTGGCCAATAAATTATAATAGCCTGACATATCAAATGTAATACATAATCAACACACAAAACTCTTTTGTCTAAAACTTATATTTTTCTGACTACTATTTCATATGTCAGTTCTAGATGTACTAAAAAGCCACAGAAATCCAATTTTGATTATACAAATAAATCATAAATCATTCATTTTCAGCATGCCCCCCACATCCAAGCATTGCGGGAGAGTGTATTTCTACAGTAAACAGGTTGGTGGTCTAACTAGAGGCAGGATGTGAGATGCCCATCTTAATTGATTTCCTGATACAGTGTCATGGTCCCTTCACCTGAATATTGACAGGCTGATGGCAGGATAATGACCTCAAGCATGTAAGTCAGCTACACTCTTTCTAAGAGCTCTTGTTGTGGCGACATGTCGAGTATCATCATCCTATTCATTATTTACAAGGATTAGCCCTAATATAAACCCTTCCCTGAAATACTAAAACATTTTCTTTATCATATGTAGATGGAAAAACCTTCAGACTTTCTACATTTGCTGAGCTAGATTGAATTGCTTCTTTGGTTTGGAAAAAGGAAAAAAGGTTTCCTCTTAAACCTGGGAAACCAGATCATCGCTTACTTATGGGTGAGTTGTTATATAAGATCAATCTCCTCTTCGAGGAGAGCCGACATGTTCGCAGTGAGCTCAGAGAGCAGCTTTGCATTTTCATTCAATATCATTTGCTGCTCGATATTCCATTCATGCAGGCTGCTGTGTTTTGCTGTATTGGAATGCAATGTGAAACCCTCCTTAATCTACAGTGGGATTAAGTGCTCTCTTTGCATAGCTAAACTGAAACATCCTTTGAAATTGACACTCGTTAAAGACTGCTGGCTTGAAAAATCAATATCAACATCAAAGACGACAGCTATCCATTCAGCAAGTTGAGAAAGAAAGTTCAACACTGCACTCCTCACTTCTTCTCATAGGGTTTGAACTGCAAGGAGCTATTGACAAGGATTCTTATGAGCTGCCACAACATGCTCTTCTAAATCCCCTCAGATGCTTCAGGATGAATCAGCAGTGGGTCTTTGTGGATTGTATGCTGATGCGGTGTTAGAAATTATTAGAGAAACCCCTCCTGACGGAATTTGGTTAAATCCAGAAGAACTCGAACTTGTAGACCAAAATTGTTGCTTGCTGACACCTCTGGTCTGAGACTTGCGATATACTAGGGGTCCCCAGCCCTGCTCCTGGAGGGCCAGTGTCCTGCAGAGGTTAGTCTCGCGTAGCCAGACCTTCAGACTGACGGCTTAAGGTCTGGAATCTATGGTAGCTTTTATTGGTCAAGGCCCGCCCATGACGCTGTTTGACTGACATGTCAAACAACCAATCACAGTTGGTCTCATTCAGCGTCATGTTTCAGGGCGTGGAAATGTTGCGACAATAACAGACCGGTGTGTAAAACTCTTGGACGTATTTTAAAGATTCTATGCCACGAACTTTAAATATTTCACATACTTTTGAAAATCCAGCATTTAGTTGATCCTGATAAGCGCTTGTTGTCACAGTTGTAAACACGACGGCTTTCTTCTTTTGTGAGGGGGTTTGTCGTCACGACATCTTTGTTTCCAGGCGGAACGTTAAAGAACGCAACACACACGTCTCCCGGAAATCCTGTATAATTCAACCAATCAGACGACGACTTCGAAACTTCTGAAGTGTTCCCACTTTTGTGTGCCATATGCATCAGACGTTTAGCCAACGTTCCGTGGGCGTGACGTCTGAGGCTGAGACTATGCAGAGGTTAACTCCAAACCTAATTAAATTCACCTTAACCAGCTAATCAAAGACATAGGATTACTAGAAACAGAGATTGTCTTATTATTGGGAGATGAGAGGATCTGTATTACCTATCATTGGAAAAAGTGTAATGGCTAACTTGGATCATGTGAGGCAGCTCAGTCAATCATATAATGGCAGTGACGTCAGTGGCCAGCTTTCACAGTTCCACGGCAGTCAGTTACAGTTTATGTTGCACAGTATAAAAGAGAGCAAATTGCTGGTCACTGCAATTTAAGATTAGGTTTTATTCTGTTTATCTGAAAAAAAAGCATGATTGGGCATACATAACACTGCTACTAGTCACAAAAAATATAATTTATTTGTTGAAATCTGGAAGCCATAGAAAGAATACCTTTTTATTTATTAAAATATTTATTTATTTATTTATTTATTTTTACCTTTATTCATTAAAAAGCGTTATATCATCATCATACACAGCAGTCACAAGACAGCGTAGAAAGCGTAGAAAGAACATATTTTATTTTCATTAAACAACATAAAAGATAATACAGTAATATAAATAATGCATGTAAAATGCATTATTTCAACATAAAGCTTATGGTCACATAATGGTCATTACAATTCAAGTCTAATTTCAGGTAAAACCTGAAAACCAAAGAAAGAGAACATTGATATTTTTAGACAATACACAACATTACATATCTTTTATTAGTATAAGTATCTTTTATTAGAATAATATATTTTATTTTATTAGCAATGCAACACATATTTACAGGTGATAACGCCGTAAATGAGTCCTACCTGTTGCGTCATTCCCTACTCTGCTTTCTGTTAAAAAATAACACATTAAAAAAAAAATAATAATTTTATCAAGGTAAAATCTACATATAGTTCCCAACGAAAGTACTGTTTAGTGTAAAACATGTTGAAGATTAGTGAACAGGTTGTTGATTCATTAAATGATAAGCTATTTCCTCACAAAAACTGCTTATTCAGTGTAGTGAAGCCTCTCCTTCACTGACATCCATAAAAAAAAAAAAAAACGGCCTCTGGTCTCCTTCCCTGCGTACCACCAAAGCCGCAGAGTTAGCATTAGCCGTTATGCTTTTTTGGCTAAAGGTTGCAGGCTTGCCTTCCAGTGGCTTTGCTAAACTTCAAGGCAAGTGTGTTGGAGTAGGTTGGAGCTACTCTGCAGGCAGTGCCGATGTGGTGCCAAATTCTGCACCCTGCCAGATTATGCACCCCCCAGTATTGGTAGGTTTAGGAGTTGGTGTGGGGGAGGGGTTAAGATTAGGGGTGGGGTTGGGATTAGGCAATCAAGTAGCGACTTCAAGGAAGGGATGCATAATCTGGCAGGGGTGCAGAATTCGGCAGGTCATTGACCCTCCAGGACCTGGATTGGGCACCTCTTGTATACATAATTTTTGCTACTGTTCAAAAGTTTGGGGTCAAATAAATTCTGTTTTTTTTTAACTTCTTTATCAAATAAACATGAAAATTACACCAAGTCATGGTATTAGAATGATCTATGAAAGATGATGTGACACTGAAGACTGGTTGCTGAAAATACACCCATCACAAGTATAAATTAATTATTAAATTATATATATATATATATATATATATATATATAGAAAAGTTATTTTAAATTGTAATACTTCACAATATTACTTTTTTTTTTTTTTACTGTAGTTTTAATACTGTATAAATGTGGCCTTTGTGAATATGAGATTTATTTGAAAAACATTAAATACTCAAACATTTGAACAGTACTATACAAAACCAACATGTTTAGATTTTTAATAGGTTTAAATAAATACATTGTTTTGTCACTAGCAACATCTCCATCCACTAAATTTTGAGATATCATAACAAATATACACTTGCTTAGGGTGTAAACATTCTTATTTGTTAAGAGTTAAGAAGATATGCACTTAAACTAAATTAAAAGAAAAACATTTATCAAATGATTTTCTAGATGAGCGTCCTCATGTGACTGCTACTGATGCAAGTTAGAGAAGTAAATTATTACATTTTAATGGGGGTCCTATTACGCCCAGTTGTTCAGAAAACATGGCATCACATTGCGGTGGTGTAGGGGTCAATCACCTAGGGTATGGAAACGAACAACAAGAGTATGGTAGAGGAGGTGATTGTATGGTGATGGTCATACTCTGCCATACGTAAATGCTGCCCCTAATTATGCCCCCTTTTTACAAGATGTAATATAAGTCTAATGTGTAAAGTTTATCGCAAAAAACACCACCCCAATTTTACACCATGCTGTAAATGGGAGTTCAGAAGCAGTACTAATATGTAGAATAACTCCCTTTGGAGTTGGTGTTTTGTAACTTTGCAGATCTTTTTCATACATTATTCAAACAGCAACATTATGCATTAAAAGAAGTTGAAGATGGAAAAAAACATAATAGGACTCATTAATAAAAGAGCCACAGTCGCTACAACTTCTGTTTCTATTTCTGACATTTCTTATGAAATTGACAGTATTGTTCTCTTGATCACATGAAATGCAAGCACTGCTTTATTAGCTAGCTATCCTAGCAACGTTCCAAATTTTCATGTGAATTAAATTCCCAGCTTGGATGGAAACATGAATGGAAGGGAAGAGTAAAACCCACATTATTATCTCTCTGTTCCTTTTCTTGCGATAGATAATGATGCAGATTGCTTCTTTTCTTGTATTGGTCCTGTTCTGGTCCTCAGAAAAAGCATGTTGACATTTTGCCTTCATTCTTATTGCAAGCATAAGATGTTTTACTTCTTGCTTTCCAACTGAGTCAAATGATTGCCTGGTGAAATAGCAATGCGATGCTATACTTACACTGGCTGCTGAATCACTCCTGTGATTTAATGATTCTCCAGGGCTTCTAAAGTAAAGGAGCAAGAGGCACTTCATCTCCATGCCCAGGTGCCATGCAATATGCCAGTCAATTTTATAGCTGTACAGTTCCCATTCCCATTAACAATCTTTGTATTTCTTCATCTGTTATAAGATCTCTGATCCCTCTGGAATAACATAATCTCTAAACTACTTAGTTTAAGCTTAAAACCTTTTCTTGAACTAATGAGAGGAAATTGGACAATAAATGCAAATGTTGCAACACAGTCACCACCTTCTTGTATGGAAACTGTTAAGGTAGAAAATAATTGAATTTTACAAGTAGCACCTTCCCTGAGGAAAAATTAAAACAACGTAGCAGTGTGATACAGACTGGTAAGGATAATCTCAGGTCTGACTCCTTTTTAATGTGCTTATTATGGCTTGATTAGAGTTTTTTAATGGGCTGGGACTTTGGCTGAACATGATAAGACTGCTGAATTACTATAAAGTTTCACTCTTAAGGGCAGAGCAATTACCTGGCTATGTTTGTCTTTGCAGTCAAATGGAAATGCAGTAAATGAGATTTGCATCATCACACTCAGCTAAAGAAAACCATTAAACTCTGAGCAAACAACAGCCCAAGTGTTTTCACTCAGATGTATGTTACAATACAGAAGGAAAGATCTCTCACTATTTTCATTACATCATTAATTTAAAATATCCTCTGTGATGAAATTCAATTATGTTTCCCAATATGGATATTCCAGTGGTGATTATTTAGATTAATGAGTATAAAGCAACTTATATTTCATCAATTACTGAAAAGTTTCAATACCAGTTCAGTGTAATTAAAAAAAAATAATTTTTTTTTAGGGACACACGATATTGGATTTTTGCAGATATTTTCAACTCATGTTGGCCAGTAGTCAATGCCAATACCGATATATTTCCTTTTGTTTGAAATCAACACCACGTCTCTCCTATGCAGAGATTATAAACAAATTTTCAATTTTGGTTAGTTTCTAACAAAAACTTATTTGTTAGAATTAAATAGACAATATATAATGAGAGCACATTGAAAGCTTTGAAAACAACTATAAATCAACTATAAATGCCTTTTTTTTCTTAGACAAATGCAGACCTTAACATTTTGTTTAAAGATTTAACATTCCTAGATAGTCTAAAGCAAAATTGTAAAAATGTAACAAAAATTGTAAAAATCTTTTAGAGCTCCTTGTATTTAAGTTTTCATAATCTGTTTGAAAAAAAATCACACATTACACATTAATGAATATGTATATATAAAATTAATTTACAAGTGTCATGTTCGTGATTTTTATTCATGTAAGCTATAGATTCTGAGCTTTCAATCAAAACATACTTGTGATTTTATGACATCAATTACTGCTTTATTTAATCTGAAACACAATCTTAAAGTTATTTGTGTATTTCACTTTCATTTTATTACAAGTAGGCCAACAGCGACCCATAAATAAAATACCTTACCTGAAGGGCATTAGGACCTGGGGGAAGCTGCAGCTGCTGCACGTGCTTACTGTTAACTCTATCACACAAATATCACCCATATTTACATTTTAAGTTATTATCCGCCGATTCTGATAATGTTCTGTTACTATTGTGCTTCCCTAATTATTTCACCTAATATTTATTGGAGATAGATGTAAAAAACATCAGTGTGTATTATATGGTTTTAATTACACAAAATGCAAATTTATTATCCACATTCAACAGTCTTCTTAACATCTATTTGTGTTAGTTTTCTGGCAAGATATTGTCCTGTATTTTTATTGGATCAGTTATAAATGTACATTAATTTTTGTACCAAATATATATTTTGAGATGTAGTATTTTGCCAATATTCGATGTAGTGCAAGCTGTACAGTTACTTTGATGTCTTCGGCACAGTTTTTGAAATAATTTGGAATTGTTACTAAATAAATAATAAATCTACAGTCAACCCAAAATTTATTCAGACACCTTCAACATTTCTCACATTATCACAGTTTATTCGCTATAGTTTAGAAAATAATAATAAAATATGACAAGAACTCAAGAGTTAAACTGTGTCAGAACAAATTCATCTTGATAATGCACTCAAAAAAATAATTAATTGGATGAATTTAGTTTAACTGAGGGCAGAATTTCCATCCAATAAATATGTGTAGCCCCAACTCATAAAAAAAAAAAAAAAAAACTAATTTATGCAATGAAATGTAATTGAGTTGGGCCAACTAAATTTGATGAAATATAGTTTAAATGAAATTGATACGTTTATGAAGTGAATTTTTTATGCTTGTTGAACTCGAACTAAAACGTTTAACTGGAAAGTACATTATTAGGCAGAAATCCTTCTACACTCCAAAAATTATATATTGGTTTACTTAACTTTAGACATTAGCCATAAGATAATTTTGTTACAACCGTGGCATATCTAATGTAGCTGTTTTTTAAATAACTAAAACAACTTTAATTCATGTTAGCAGGTCCTCAACCCAAGCACATGCTCTACACTTTACCACAATGGTAACCCCCCAAAACACTAACATATCAGAAACTGTTTTAAATACAAACATAAAAGAGCATTAAACATTAACAAGCCCCAATTTTATCATCTTAATAAAAAAATGCATAAAATAACATTTTATTTCAACATTTACTCTCCTTATCCAGCCCTGTGCAAAGCATGATGGGAGGGGAAATCCACTTCTTAGTTACTCAAGTAAAATCATTTATGTACTTTTAACTCAAATTAATTAAGTAAAATGGTTATAAAGAATTATGTTGGATTAAAGATATTAAATATTATTTTTGGCCTACTTAATTGAAGCATTTTTTTTTTTTCCAAAATGAAAATATTGAGTTGAGTCAAAATGCAACTGTTTCAAGTTAGTTTAACACAATGCAATTTTTTAAATGGGAAACCTAACATAATGGTGTTAAATGAAAATAATTTTTTTTTAAATAAGCTGAACAGTGTTGTAAAATCATTTTTTTTTTTGAGTGGTCAGATAACTTTGATAAAAAGGTATGTAACAAAACATAGTCAGGTCAAAGTGTCAAATCAAATTACTGGTCCCAAATTTTTATCAGTTTTACTGCTAGTCCACTGTATGAAGATTTTCTGGGTATAATATGACACAGTTCACTTTATTTTGCTATCCCTACTTACATAAATGAACTATAGTGTCCTGCACCTACTAGTGAAAAAAATATCAAAAATTATATTTGGTGTCTGAATAATTTTTGGTTTGACTATACATATTTACACCCCTACTAGGTAAGTGTTGTGCCAATAACTAATAACATGCTAACATCAGTCTCTGATGAAATATTATACTGCATCTCTCTTGGCACAGAGTTGCTCCCTACACAGAATGTTTCAAATCAGTCACTTGTGAAGTTCCACGATGATTAGGATGTTGCCTTAGCAGGCAGCTGCCTATGCAGAGAATAAACACTAAGGCAGCTCACTGAGTTTTGGAGCAGAGCTAGTGAGTTGCTGCTGACATTATGTGTTTTGACATTCCATGCCATGGCATGCCATTACCTAAAGATATATTAGACCACTGCCAAGCAAACAGACCAGTGAGCTATTACACATGATAACAATCATAAATCATACTAGTCATGCAACAATTGTTTGACATCTTGTGAAATACCAGAAGGCACTGCTGTGTAGTTAAACACGAACGAGCCTCAAGTGTCAATTTAACATTCGCCCATCTTCGCTCAAGGTATAAATCCAGGATGAGAGCCACATTTTTGAAAATTTTTAATCATTCCGTCTCATCCATCCATCCATCCGACCATCCATCCAACCATTCATCCATCCAACCATGAAATTCCTTAGCCTGTCTGGTTTCATTAACCAGACATGATAAAACCCACAACTCCAACACATTAGCATATGTATTTACTATTCTCTCCTGACATATCAGTTACCATAGCAACATGGGCCAACAGGTGAGGAGGGATCCATCTGAGTCTTTGCAGCATGGCTTAGAGCTCTCCTCATTAGTGCTGCTGTTTATCCTGCTGCATACACTCCCGCAGCATTAAAGGGCAGAAAACAGCTGAAATGTAACGCACATATGGCTCACTTAGGAATATGGATGCCAAAAGATAAAAAGGGAAAAAAAACAAACCTTTGTAATATTTCATATACTTGCCATGTATCCTGTGGCTTTTGTTGGTCTACACTCATCCACTGTGCATTACGTAAAAGCAAATGATGTTGTTCTGTAATCACAATTATTGTATTTCCGTCTAGAGAGATACCTGGCACACCAGATTACTTGGGAAGATAATGAAAACAGCTGACTATCGCGGTTTTATTTTTCCCTTTTTCTCCCGCAATTTAAGCATTATTTTTGTGCTTGTGTCAACAATAATGATAGCAATTATGAGTATCCACAGTGGTTTTCATGCTTGAAAGTGAAATCAAAATGTCACTAGTACTCCTGAGAGATAATATTCACTTGAGTATCCCATTAATCATTGTAGAGCCCGTACTAAAGAGGACAGTGTCTCGGTCTTGTAAGAATGTGAAGAGAGTGACCTGTGATGAAAAACAGTCCGCTTTTGGCAGAACTGTCAAATGTAGGATACTTGCTACAACAGCCTCTACACCTCATTCAGCTATACACTGTAAAAAATGCATACGCCAAACTTATTAAAATGAAGGCAAAAAAATGAAGGCTTTTCCAAGTTTAAATGATTCACTTAAAGGAATAGTGCATGTCTCCAGTCATCCAAGATGTAGATGAGTTTGTTTCTTCATCAGAATGGATTTGGAGAAATTTAGCATTACATCACTTGCTCACCAGTGGATCCTCTGCAGTGAATGGGTGCCGTCAGAATGAGAGTCCAAACAGCTGATAAAAGCCTCACAAGTTCTTCACACATCTCCAGTTCTTCAATTAACATCTTGTGAAGTGAAAAGCTGCACGCTTGTAATAAACAAATGAATCATTAAGACATTTTTTTTTTTAAATTTAAACCATTGCTTCTGGCTAAATAAATACAAGTAAATATATATAAGTTCTCTATCCATTATGTTACTTTCTAAACTGTACAACACAAAAGTTATTTCTTCTGAATCAGGTGAGAAACATGCACAGATCAAGCACCATTTACAAGTGAAAACTGTCCAAAACAGTTCAAAACAAATATGTTGGTGAGAGGACAACAGGGGATGGAACTTTTCAGTGGAGAAAGCATTAGATTATGGAGTTGTATTTTGTCTAGAAGCAACAATTTAAAGTTAAAAAACCTTAATGGCGGATTAATTTATTACAAACACAGGTCACAATATGTTAGTTGATCAACTGTAGTTGTGATGATTACTTGTGGATTACTATGATGTTGTGTCAGCTAGTTGAACTCTGACGGCACCCATTCATTCTTCAGTGAAGAAACAAATCCCTCTAAATCTTAGAGAATATTGTAAAAAAATTTTATTTTGGTTTAACTATGCTTTCAGTACATGTTTAAATGTCAGGTTACCATGACTTATAATCAATGTAACATTTTAAGCAGAATTTTAAACATTTTAATCCATTCAGAGTGTTCCTTTTATATTTTATCTGCTCTAGGTAACACTTTATTTTAAGGTGTCCTTGTTACACTTTATATGCACTTACATTTATAATAACAATAAATTATGCATAATTACATACAAGTAACCCTATACCAAACCCTAATCCTAACCCTAACCTACAGTAAGTATATGTAGTTAATTAATATTACTCAGTATTTAAATGTATAATTACACTGTAACAAGGACACCTTAAAATAAAGTATAACATATTTAATAATATATTAAATATTCTTAATATTTAATATGTAATATGTATCATTTAATATGTAATATATTTAAACAAAAAACAACAAAACTACCTTAAAACTGCACACACAGACCTCAACATTTGGTACATGAATCATGACAAGGGTAACAATCAACTAACTGATTGTTTTAAGCAGAGGAACAAAGTCATCCTAAAATGACAAGACAACAAGTTACTAAACATGACAGCAATGTTAAATGCCATCCCATAAACAATGCATCCATATTTATTATACATGCCCCAGTGCATGCTGGGAAAAGGGCAGAGGGTACTCAACCACAAAATATTATTATTTTTGTTTCAATGTAGGTCTACTTGAACCTAAAAATGCATTAGTCCAACTCACTTGCTCTCCTTGCAGGTTCAGCTGAAAAATACTATTAGTATTTACTAAAGTTGTTAGAAAACCTCTATGTAATATTGTAAGTGGATATTGAGGGAGAGATTTAAAATAAGAACTGTTGGAATTGTGACAAAAAAAATGATCCACAGCATTTCATATATACGTAAATACACATTTTTAAAAAAGAATGACCCCTTTCACTGTGCAAACACATGACAGGAAAATAACTTAATGATAAGTGGTGCATGGTCAAGTATGGTGACCCATACTCAGAATTTGTCCTCTGCATTTAACCCATCCAAGTACACACACACAGTACACAGTAGTGAGCACACACCTGGAGCAGTGGGCAGCCAGTGCTGTGGTGCCCGGGGAGCAGTTGGGGGTTCGGTGCCTTGCTCAAGGGTCTCACCTCAGTTGTAGTATTGAGGATGGAGAGAGTGCTGATTATTCACTCTCCCCACCTACAATCCCTGCCAGACCTGAGACTCGAACCCATGACCTTCAGGTTATAAGTCCAACTCTCTATCCATTAGGCCACGACTGACCCCTAGCAAACAAATGGCGCCACTTACATCTAATGGGTTACTGATATTTTATTATGGTTATTTCTTGTCTGACACCATGTGGTAAAGTGGACTTTATAGGCACTCAATGGGCAATAGAGAAACAATAATGTTCAATTTGTAGGGGTGAAATTTTAAGGCTGACCCTTTTTGCCTTGTGCAGCATAATTCTTCAATTCATAATTATTTTCTGTGTCTGTCTCTACATAATAAATGGCTTAAATATGCTGCTGGTCTTTTTCCATCAAAGACTGCCAGGAGTCATTTAATAAACAAATTGATCAGCTGTCTCGGTGAAGTAAAATCCTTGTAGACCCCTGGGTAAGAAACACAACGCCCCTCAGACCCGCAAGACAGGAAGTAACTTGAAAAGCAATATATGAAAGCAGCCGGAGCAACAGGTTCTAAGAGTTTAAGGCATGTTCCTGCTGCTGGCAACAACAAAGGATTATAACGTTACTTTTCCTACTGGCAAATTGCTCATTGTAGTCAAATTGATTTAATAGGCTTTAAAAGTACAGATGCTGGATTTCAAAAGCTCTCTTTATATGTTCAAGGATGTGATAGTTTTATGACTGATGCAGGTAGTTACAGATTAGGCTTTCTAGGGTCTGAAATGGTTGAATCAAATAGAAAAAAAGTTAAAGTAGTAATTTTTTCATTCAAGCATGTATTCACCAAATCAATAGAAAGATATAATTTAGAATTTTTTTTTGTTGCTATCCATCTGGCAGCACTGTCCAAAAATAGTGATGCTAAATAAAGCATTGTTGTAATAACCAAGGCATGATATTTTGTGTCCATGAAATTAAATAGAAAGTATGAGACATGACAATTTGCTTGGCTTACTTATATTTGTCACCATCCAGCTTTTCTCCCTGTAAAGGAACTGGTCGGACACAGAAGGTGAGCAGAGTACAAGGTGTTTATTATAAGCGTGAGATGCACACAGCAATGGTGAGGTTCTTCAAACAAGGTGGGTCTCACTCCGTGTGGTTTACGTGACGAGTATATTATGAGTCTCAGTTCGTCTCTCTGTATTGGCAGGTCCAGGGTGAGCGGTTGCGCCAGAGTGACAGAGATGAGCAGGTATCCAAACAAGCCACCGGGAACAGGAGATGAGGATGACTGGAGAAGGACAAGACAGAAGGTGAGTAACAACAGGTAAGGTATTCAGGTTTCAATACTCAGCTTAGTAGAGCTTCGTGGGTAGTAGGTCCTTGTAGCAACGACAAGATCGGACAACTGGTGGTACTGGTGGCTGTGCTTAAATGTGGATGGTGATAATGAGGTGCAGGTGCAGGTGATTAAAACTCAGGTGACGTGGAACGAGGTAACTGGCTCTGGGAGGGGCCTGGTCCTTCCGTTACACTCCCACACAATTAACACAATTAAACTGACACAAACAACTCACCTCACTAACTAATTTCAGTGTTGTCAAATTAAATTTAAACCGGTGCATAATTACCATGCTTTATACCTACAGAAGACCAATTTAAAATACTCCTACAGTTATTAAACACACAATTTTAAAAGCTTTTTTGAGATACCATTTGATAATATACTCTTGGGACTCATTAAGTTGTAAAAACCTTTTCCCCCAAAATAAAAGGATTTTAAAATATTTTGAGGTTTTTTTTTCAGCTTGTAATATCAGCTAGAGACTCTGTAGTGGTGAAAACGTATGATGTTAGCATTAGTTAATCCTAATTAGTAACTGCTGACAGTATGGTGTCTGGCAGGTGCGAGTTTGGTGCTGTAAGTGAATAAAGCCGTTGCTAAATTCTGCCACTGTTTCAGACCACCTCCGTCACTTTAACAAAGGGTTGTGCCATATTAATTAAACTGCCTTTTAAATTACACTTTAGTTCATGAATCTGAATTGAATTAGCAAACACATTCAAATGTAAGGAAGTAAAATTAAAATTGTATTAACACTGAAATTCAAATAATGTATATAACCAATTTTGGTCACATTTTAGCTTGGGGACTGAATTCCCACTATTAACTAACTATGAACTACAACTCAATAAACTGCTATTTTTTGGCTTATTCATAGTTAGTAAGTAGTTGTTAAGTTTATGTGTGGGGAAGGATTAAGGGATCTAAAATATGCATGCAGAAAAAGGCATCAATATGTGCTTTGTAAGTACTAATAAACAGCCAAAATGCTAGTAATATGCATGCTAATAAGCAACCAGTTAACAGTGAGAATCGGTCCCTAAAGTTTTACTGATAGATACTGTAGATAGATAGATAGATAGATAGATAGATTTTATTTGTGAACTTATGCTCAGCTATTCCTTTTCTTTTAAATATATATATATATACATATATATATATATATATATATATATATATATATATATATATATATATTTATTTTTGGATCGTCAGTCTTTAAAGCTTGATAAATATTGGTCACAGATGCAGAGATTTACTTCAAATTTCATCAAGCTGATTACTCACTAAAAACTTCCACAAATCATGTTTTCATGGCATTTTGTCTTATTTTGAGGAACATAGTGGTTCTAGTGTGTGTTGTTTGCTTAATTTTTTAAATTAGTCTTTGAAATTAATGCAATTATATTGTTTATTCAGACTGATTTGGAAACACGGAATGCGCATGAACACAAGAGGCGGGATTTATCACATGAACCAATCACAGCCGAACATAACCAGTCATATCCAATCATATCGCGATGGAGGCATTGCCTCCTCTCACATGACTTTCCCCCATGCATTTTCAATTACCCCCCCACCCAAACTCACTGCATGCTTTAGGGGTTTGTTAAAGGGGTCCTATTATGCTCTTTTACAAAGTCTTGATTTTGTTTTGGGGGTGTACTAGAACATGCTCTCATGCTAGGTGGTTCAAAAAACGCATTATTTTTCACATAATTTACATTATTAAAATACCTTTCTCCCCAGCCTGGCACAAATGGCTCGATTAGTTCCGGGTTTGATGAAGGCCTGCCTTCCGAAAAACAAAATGTGTTGTGACTGGTTAGCTGTCCCAGTGCGTTGTGATTGGCGAACAGCTTGGATGGTGCTTCAGTACTGCCACGCCCCTTGCCAAAGCAGCAAGTTCCGTCTGCTCCAGTATAGTTAAGGATGGCATCAATATTGCCATATCAATTTGAGCCGGATTCAGACCCTGAGAATACTGAACAAGAGGATCATGCAGAACCTTTGCACGCACGGATATTGCAAGACATATTAGAGTGGTAACGTTATTGTTGTGTTTTTGTTTTGGCTAGATCAAATTTTAGATAAGAGGTCAACAACCGCTTAAAAACAACTGCATTTACTATGTACCGATAAGTGCAATGGTAATATGTATTACATTGCAGAAGTGGCATACAACTTATACTTTGAAACGTAAATAATACACACAACAATAAATAAAGCAGCATACTTTCAGGCTGTGATGCGGATACAGCAGATTGTCCCGACAAAGTGGAAACTGCTCCGTCTTTCAGCACAGCCTTTTGGTGAAACCAGCACTACTCCCTCATGTTGTGGAAGCTGTCCTCAGTAAAATGCGCAGCATATTCGAATTTCCGTAGGTGGGATTTATTTTAATGATATTCTAATGGGCCGCTTTGTGACATCACAAACCCCAGAAAACAACGCTGTAGTCCAAACGAGCCGTTCGTTGTAGTTCTAGAAAAGGGATTTTTAAAAAAATGAAATATCTCCCTTTGGAGTGGACTTTGAGATTTGTAACTTTGTAGATCTTTTTTATGCCCAAACACACACACTACATACTGACTAAAATTCAAAAAGTGAAAAAGCATAATAGGAGCCCTTTAAAACTCAATGGGCTCATGGGAGGCGAGAGAGACGCAGACTCCCACTGTAACTTTACCTGCTGTTGTTGCTATTGGATAATGTTTCTTTAGAAAAACAAGTGATTTATACACTTTTTAATGTTATATTTTGTAATATTGGCATTATTTTATTTTTGTACTACTATTTTTTTTCTCGTCTAATATTTTAAGGAGATACTGCCTCCCTTGCCTCCTCTGAGGAAACATCCCTGATAGATAGATAGATAGATAGATAGATAGATAGATAGAGCAAACGAGATACAGAATTGCAATGCAAATTTAAATGTGAGGAATTTGAATTAAAATGAATTGTAATTAATTTTTTTAGACTAATTTAACTGCATTGTTGCAGTCATGCAACCTTCGGGCTGAATTCAGTAAATTCGTCTTCCCGTCAATTCAGCTTCCTGTGGGTTGTGGCCAATTTAATTTAAATTCCAACTAATGATATTGCCCAACTAGCAAACCTGCTCACACACAATGATTCACAGGCAGACAGTGTTTGCGGTTGGCTAAAAAAAGGATGGGCTGCTCCCCTGACTCTTTTTCGGAGTCTAGGGCTGACACCGAGACAGGTGTGATTTCTCAGGACACCTATTTCACTGATATCTGTCAGGTAGAGGAGACATTTTATGGATGGTATTCTCAAAAAGATGAAGAAAGAAAACACACATACATACAGAACCTTTAAAACCTGCTTAGTAACATATGCTTGGATGAAATTAAATTTGTGATTATCAGCACATACAGCAGTAGTTTCAAATGAAATCAGTGCTTGTGGGGATCCCTTAGTCTCGTATGAGCCAAAATAAAGTCTTTCTCCTGGTGACATTCATGGCTGAATTGGTTGGTCTGAGCTGGTCTTGCAGAATGACATTCTGTTTGGTGGAACCATGCAGACAGAGACTGATGAACCAGATCTTAGCAACACAAGGGAATTAACCCGCCTGACATTTGATTGCCTATTCGCACCACTGGTCTACCGTTGTTCGGTCCGTGAACAGTAAAGCAGCAGTATTTACCTGCAGAAGGAGATTGTCATAGTCTGCCACTAGGTCTTAAATTGGACAACACTGACTTAATTTAGTAAAAGCATGCTGGAAAAAGGTAAGCGTTTTTTTAATCTCAAAATTGTCAGTAGCTAAATTCACATTGTGCCTGCGCACACGGAGTATTTAGACGTTAATAAGGTGCTATACTGAATGATGTTTACTGTTCTTGGCAGCTGTCCCATTAGGATTTCTACTGGTGCTGTGAGGACTAAAAATAACACAAACCACAGCTTAAGGCGATGGCAACTAATATGACATACAGGCACTTATGCAACACACTTATTTGCTGTTCTCTAAATCATAGTCTAGGTAGGCTTGTGGCTGCAACTGTGCACCACAGGGAAATGATCCACGTTCAATTATTCATGAGCGGCTATGTAACACAGGTCACTTGGGAATTCTTTACACACCTGACACTGCACGAGCTAATCTCTCACCTGCACAGTAAGAGGAGCTCGTGCTAATTCAGAGACACCGCATAAGCAATATTCTAACAAGTTCTCATGTGTATTTCACTTGAGATGCTGAGAGCATGAGAGCTGAGAGAAAGAAAAATAAAATCATAAAAGTGGTGCTATAGCTTGATCTTTGCACTGCAGACAGAGCAAGTTTTTATATTACAATAATTGTCAAATGTTAATTTATACATGATATAATAGTCATCTCTTGAACTGTGAAAAATGCATTTTAAAAACAGGACTTGTCTGTGCTTTATGCTTTTAAAATGATCATTGCGTGCAGTGACAGGAAACACCTTTGCAAAAGTACTGTAATTACAGTACTGCTCTCATGATGCTTCTGTCTCTTTTAAAATTAAACTCTTTAAATTAAAATTATGACTCATTTGAATTAAATTCAAACTTTCCCTTCAAATGGCTTATATAGCCAACAAATACACAGGTACACTGATTTTATTAAAAAATTATTTAATGTGACAAAAATGTATGAGGTTTTTCAGAGCAACTGCACAAAACAATTTGAACTTTGTAACTTAATACTATTGTCTATTTACATAAGTTACAGTAAGTGCATATAAAATAAATACTACATTACATTTTACGCAATTATATTACATAGTTGGGTTGCAGGAACGAGAAAGACTAGAGGAGAAGATATGTCGTTTTTTATTTACAAACCAAAACATGCAGGCATACAAGAAAACCAGAGAAGAAGCCAACATAATCAGAGATGAGAACAAAAAGAACAACTGAAAACAAGGGCAATATATACAGAGACAAATTAAGAACTAAATGATAGACAGATGATTGTAATGTGTTGCTAAGAAAACCAAAGAGCACTTACTAGAGTAACCAAGGTGACAAACAAGGGTATAATCAGTAACTAGGACAACGTGGGAGAACTAAAATAAATATCCAAAACACAGAACAAGAATGTTACTTTAAACCCCCCTGGCACTGTAAAGGGAACAACAGATGTGGGGGTCT
Organism: Tor tambroides; assembly: GCA_021397915.2. Lineage (NCBI taxonomy): Eukaryota > Metazoa > Chordata > Actinopteri > Cypriniformes > Cyprinidae > Tor > Tor tambroides. The sequence goes on from JAFVLL020021735.1 coordinate 20,264, forward strand.
TGGAAGAAGTTGCGGAGCAAGGGGCGGAAAAGGCTAAGGGGAAGCTGGCGGAGAATGAGACAACTGGAGAGCCGGCTGAACTTGTGATGTGTTTTTCCTTGATGAGGCTGAAGGGACGGCCGTCCACGGTGGAGCTCTGGTAAGCCGATGTTTAAACAATGCTCATTTGGTGGCCAAAACTAAGAGGCCAAAAAAGTGTGCCAAGAAATTCCCCCCACACCATTACACCACCAGCAGCAGCATGAACTGTTGATAAAAGGCAAGCTGGATTCATGCTTTCGTGTTGTTTATGCAAAATTCTGATCCTACCAGCCTATTGTTAGAAATCAAGACTCATCAGAACAGGCAACCAGTTTTGATGCTTATATAAAATACTGTAAAAAAAATCCAAATGAAAAAAAAAGAAAAGAAAAAAAATGCTTCTCAAATACAGTATTTAACTAACTAGTGTTGGGTCCGAGTCCACCTTCTTAAGTCTGAGCTGAGTCCTAGGGCCATATTTACTAACAGCTTACAACAGCGCAAACTGTCTTTTGCCATTATAATAGTACTGACAGGAAGAATTAGTTCTGAAAAGGCTTGGACACAGTTATTTTTGCACCTGACCTCATTGAATTTGTAGGATTTCCCTTTCAGACGCAAAATTTATGAGAGGAGAGTATTTAAATGAATCACGCAACACGATTTACTAACATTTGCACTCATCAAATTACTGTTATTTGCGCCATTATTTAACACCCCAAAAAAGCATGTATTAAAGCAGGCGGGAATTTGTGATGCTCTTGGTAGATTGCACAGATCACAACATGTCCTCCATCCAATATGCCCGTATAGGCCATTTGTCAAAATCCTTGAAATATGACCCATCGGAGCGTATAATACATTTGCGCCCCTATCGGCAACAGGACACTTTCATATTAATGCTTTGTACTTAATGCTTTTCATCTACGTCGGAATTCAGGTTTCGTGTAGCATGTGCTCATAAAATGTATATGCACTGTAAATCACGATTTTGTACGATTTCTGTGACAGTAGGTTTAGGGGAGGGGTTAGGTGTGGTCATTCATATGAATTCGAACCTAGTAAACCTAGCAAAATATGTATGAATTGCGTGAGATCGGGTTGTACCGTTTAAAAAGTCCACACATTGCATTTAAATGAACAGGCATTTTGATTGGTAATGACAGTGATATGTCATATCATGATGACAGATGCAACACGACACTGTCATTATTTTTGCACCCGCTAGACAGAGCTTAACTTTAAAACGTAAATATAGGTCGTAATAAGGTGCTTGCACAAATGACCTACAGGGTCGTTTTTTTTGGAGGAGGACAGTCTCGCTGCTTATTTTGGAAATGATCTGGCTGCGTCTATGTTCTTTAGTGTGTGCGTTGTCAAGAAATCACTCGCAGAATTTTCCCCTCCCATCGGTGCTTTTATGGAATTGCGCTCTAATGATAATTTGCCCTGTTTAGTAAATCTGGCCCATAGTTTTTAACCAGTTGACCCTTCGCAGGGTCAGATTGATAATCTGTCATTATGTCCGACAAACAAACCAGACAGGAGAGTAGATTAACTTTTGTGGACTTGAACTTAAAAAATTGTGGGTATTAACGTCTTTCTGCGGTTGAAACTAGATACTTTCTAATGTTCATTCATGTTTATTTCATTCTATAACTAGTAAAGAGGAAGAGATGATCAGTTCACTATTTGCTCTGCGATGTTTATTAATGGGTTTTTTTATCTTAATTTTGTGTTGTTACTTTTTTTTAATCTTTTATGCTACACATGATATGGATACACATTTGTCAAGTCCAAGCCTCGAGTCTAAGAACTTCAACTCAACAAATAACCTATTTAGAGGGAAAATACAAAATATTAATAGCTAGTATAATATATATGTATATATAAATCTAAATTATGAATTCATTTATAATCAGAATTTTGTCTGTAGTCTATGCCAGGTCAGAGCAGGTATATTACATCTCAGGTGACATTACTGTTGCTCAGGCCAGACAGCAGAGGAGTGCCTTGTGTCTGCTATGAACATCAGGTTGTCACGTTCTCTGGAGCAAGGAGTCAGGCACGAGGAATTCACAAAATGAGAATCTTTAATATCCAAAAGGTAACACAGATCACAGGCAGGGAAGACAATTTGAGGACCGACCAACACTGATTGAAAGAACTGGGGCTTTTAAAGACAAGATAACGAGGGAACTAAGCAGACACACCTGGGATCAAATTAAACAATCAACATGAGGGAGAAACTGGGTCACAGAACACATGGGGAGCAAAACACACACAAAACAGTCCACAGTCCTGACAATACGCCCCCTCCCGGAAGGTGCGTCCTCGCACCATAGTAACATCCAAAGGGGAGGGGCAAGTGGGAATTTTGGAGGCGGCTCAGGGGGAGGATGGACACCCGGGAGGGGGCTGGCAGACAGAGACCAGGGAGGCGACGAAGGAGGGAGGAGCCAGGGAAGAGACAGGAGGGACCTGGAGCAGGAGGAGCACAGCTGGACCCAGGCCGCAGCCATGACGGTGGCCCACGGTGGAGCCGACGGAGGGAGGAGGAATGGCCGCCGACTCCAGGAGGCCGACCAACGGTGGCGGAGCAGGTGGTGGAGGAGCCCAAGGTGGAGACGGAGAGCCAATGAGCCAGGGGGATGCAGAGGATCCGGGGGGCCAGGGTGGAGCCAAGGGCTCTGGTGACTGAGGCAGAGGCGGAGATCCGGAGATCCGCGGCGGAGCCGGAGCGACTGAGGACCAAGGTGGAGCTGGCAGGAGGAAGGAGCCCAATGGAGCCGGTGGGACGCAGCGCAGAGACACAGCCAGAGGAGAGGAGTCCAGAGGCGATGGTGGGTCGACGCCTGACCAAGGCGGAGCCGGAGGGACGAGGGATCCTGGTGGAGTCTACTGGGTCTACGGGCCGAGGCGGAGTCCGGGCCTCGGAGGCTGGAGGCGAAGGTGAGGGATACTCCAGCCCCAGCGACGCTGGAGGATGGCAGACCTGCGGGGCTCGCACCGTACAGATGGGGGGCTGAGGGCGAGCGGAGGGGCTGCCAGACGACAGCGGTGGAGGAGGCAGGAGTGGGTGGGAGGGCGGGTATTTTCGAGGAGTGGGCACTGGAGGGCGCTCTGGAGGCGCGGGCTCTGGAGGACGCTTTCGGGGAGCAAGCACTGGAGAGCACTTTCAAGGAGTGGGTACTGGAGGTTCGGGAGCCCCCTCTGGGCTGGACATGGGGACCAGAGACAAAGGAGGGCTGGACGGGACCAGCGGGGATGACGGAGAGAGGAGAGGGGGCAATTTCACCCGAGAGAGGGGCAATTCAAACTCCAGCTCAGTCTCCTGGTTTAATAATCCCTCCAGGTCCAGTCAAGACTGACTGCCTGCCCACGCCTGCTGGGCTCCTCGTGCAGCACCTCCTGCCGCCGACCGCACCTGGCCTGACGTGGCTGGGGCTCAACTTCCCGGCCATGAATTTCGCCCAGCCGCCGGGCTTTGCGCGGGCTCGCGGATCGCAGCGGCAGCTCAGCTCTCGCCACTGGGCTCAGGCGAGCAGAGGCCCTGCAGGCTGCATGGGAGATCTGGGCCGGGCTCTGGGTCTGAGGACTCTGCTGGGACTGCATCCTCGGTAGAGACGTAGGGTGCAATTGCTTTCACATTCACCAAGGCGTGGTAGTGAAATCTCTCCTCACATAATCAACTGGCACCATTCCTCGACAGCTGACAGTGTTCAGGCTTGCATCATAGAAAATGAGCAGAGCTACACATGGTCTGTAGTTATGGTGCCATGCTAAATAAGAGGGAACAGTCTGCATGGTCTTTGGAGAGATCAGCCCCTTGCCCAGGAGGAGGGAGAATTCGGGCCGGAGGAGGGGATCCATCAGGAAACACTACGGAAACAAAAACACTGAGCAAAAAACGGAAACAAAATCGGAGGGAACACACGGAGGTAGCTGTTTTAGGTTGGTCCTTCTGTCACGTTCGCTGGAGCAAGGAGTCAGGCACGAGGAATTCACAAAATGAGAGTCTTTAGTATCCAAAAGGTAACACAGATCACAGACAGCGAAGACAATTCAAGGACCGACCAACACTGACTGAAAGGACTGGGGCTTTTAAAGACAGGATAACGAGGGAACTAAGCAGACATACTCATACAGATTTCTGTGATATACCTTTCAGCCTTCTATAGCAAATGACTCCACATCTACCTGCTTCTACTTTTACAGAAAACCTGTAATGGGTTATTTTACACCATTGTCAAGCTATCAGTCATTAAGCTGTCTCAAAATTATGCCAAATTGTTAATGAAGCTGAAGGTAACACTTTAGTATAGGGACCAATTCTCACTATTAATTAGTTGCTTATTAGCATGCCTATTATTAACATATTGGCTGTTTATTAGTACTTATAAAGCACATATTCTACATGACTATATTCTAAATCCCTAATCCTACCCAGTACCTAAACTTAACAAACACTTTACGCAGCAAATTAGGAGTTTATTGAGGGAAAACTCTTTCATTTAACATGTATAGACATGTTAAAGGTTTATTAATAGTGAGAATTGGACCTTAAAATAAAGCGTGACCAAGCTGAAAGTAAACTAAAATTAGAGTTTCAGAATTAATATTAAATGCCTGTTAAAGGAGTAGTTCATTATATGGAGAGAAATTGCTGAAATGTTTTCCTCAAAAAACATAATTTCTTTACGACTGAAGAAAGAAAGATATGAACATCTTGGATGACAAGGGAGTGAGTACATTATCTGTAAATTTTTGTTCTGAAAGTGAACTACTCCTTTAACTTTAGAACATGCTAATCTGATCAACAAATAATGACAAAAATGATGATTCAGAATTTGAAACTTGTCTCTAGGGGACAGAGGTCCAGACCCCTTGAGTGGTTCAAATGTTGCCTGACCTAATTATGCAGATCAAGTTTGCTCATCTGCATCCAGGCAAAAGAAGTTTATATGTTAATTAACCACAGATGCAAAGATAGCAAAACTAAACGCAGGGAGAGAAGGAAATGCCTCACAATGAGTTCTGGCTTTGGGCAATTGAGAATTAGTGATATTTAATAAGCTTTATATTCAGTAATAAATGAAGTGTGGATGTGTACAATAGATATTCATGTGTAAGACTACAACTGCCCTTTGATTGTTTAAATGTTCAATTAATGACCTTTGTTTGTCTCAAAGAGCAAATTCAACTGCTCAGGGGCAACAAAAAAATTAAAAAAGAAAGGGAAAAAAATATTTTTAGTGACTTGAAACCAAGTGCACCACACGTACTTCTGCATTAAGTGAGTCATTAAGATCTTCATTGAGTCATAGACTGAAGTTCCTTTACAAAACAAGAATGGCATGCATTTATTGTGTTGGATAGACTACAGTACAAGAGTAAATCACAAATTTTGTTTTATGCCTCAACGTGATTTACTTCAGTCCAAAAAGAAATGAGTTTCAGTATAACTCTTATCCTGCAATGCAAAAACAAGAGTCTAAATGTATCCATAAAGCACATCCATCTCGAAACATACAGATTGGCATAGATATGACAATAGAAATGCAAGCCAACTACTTCATTTGGCCACACTTTCACATTTACATCCAACCGTATGTCCTGTCTGGCAAATGCACCTGGGAAAGAATCTCTTTGTATGCCTGATCCATCTCTGACAATCATTGGCAGATATATATCCACAAACCCAGCACTGACTTTATTCAGGAGGGACATATCATTGTACGGCTGTCATATGTTAGAGGTGCATTGAAAATCTCCTTGGTGTAACCACTGATATCAGTTTGCTCAATGTAATTGCCAAGTGCGATTTGTCAATATCAGTATCAAAACTATACTAAAGATAAAATAGGCTGACATAAAAATAGGAATGTGGTATGAACAACTACGGTACATGTGCAAGGAAGGCAGCTTGAGCTGTTTTGAATAATGTGAGGAATAGACTGTTCCTCTGGGTTGTTGATTAAAGGGAAATATAGGCTTTCTTGGTTGTTTCTCTATGATAATTTCACAATACACCAGGGCACCATGGGCACACAGCAGGGAGTTTTAATGAGCAGAGCAGTTTTTGGCTTTGGGCATGAACACCAATCCAGCATCAATAGGGTCATATGGAGAGTTTCTGCTTTCAGAGCAGTCAAAAGCTGAGGTACAGGGAACAGGATAAACAATTGCTTTTCAAAACTAACAAACAAAACTTTTTCTCAAAGCTAACCACAAATTCAGAAGTTGAACTCAATTGTACAAACCTCAGACGAAGTCACTTGATTGAATGTCATCTTTATGTAATTCAAACTTTCATATGCTTTCATATGGCTTACAAAACTATCAAACACACAAATACATTGATCACACACTGTGAAATTACCATGAACTCTTACTGTAATGAATGAGTTTTTTTCTAAACATTTTGAACTGTGCAAAATACTAATCTACATGAATTACAGTGGGTTTACAGGTAAAAGGAATAATATTAGTATATATAACGTAGAAATGAATAGTAACACTTTACAATACGGTCCTTTTTGTTAACACTGGTTAATGCATTAACTAACATTAACGGATATAACTTTTCATCTTAATAATCATGTAATAGTCATGTTTAATAATCAATTAACTAATGATGTAGTTAAATAATGTTAACAACCTTATTGTAAAGTGTTAAGTTAACATTACCCAAGATTAATAAATTCTGTTAAAAAATGTTCATTGTTAGGTCAAAAATAATCTAAAATACAGTTCTTATCTAGGTCTTTGGTCTAGTTTGATGGCCAGTTTCCTTGAAACAATATTATAAGTTTGATTGTGAATGAATACATAATTGATCATTTAATACATCTCCTGAATGTACTGTACAGTAAATCTGCTGAATGAAAACTATGTAGTAAAAATATTTAAAAGTAATAAAATTCTGAAAAACCGTTAAAATTTTTTGGAGTTGAACATTGAAGAACTCTTTGCACAAAAAAATGTGACATCACAGTTATACGAATTATTTTTTTTATAAATGAACCTTTCTTGCAGAAACTGCATTATGGTTTAAGGATATTTGTCTAATAGAACAGATTTTAATGTCTAAGCAAATGAGAAACACTACAAATGAATTAAATGCACTTAAGCAGCAAGCTAAGGGAAAGTAAAGTGTGTCCTGTCAAGATTAAGAATCAGCAGCATAATGCAACAACATGGACAAAATGCTAGACACAGTTGGACTCAAATTGTTGTCACTAGTTTTTATGCTCTCACTTTCACAGTCTTCCTGAACTCCAAAAACAAACAAACAAAAAAGCCTTTCATTTAGAAGCTTGTATCTTCTTATTATTTATCAAGGCATAGTAACTTAAATCGTTCTGATGCCTGGCGTTTCAGATGATGTTGTTTTTATTATTACTAAACACTCATGAATTATTGTTAAGTGCTCATTATGATGCATCTACAGGGAGGAAAGAGAGGAGCATGTGTTTTAGGGATGCAAGCATGCTGGAACAAACTGTACGCTTGTGGTTCATCTAGGAAGGATCTCGAGGGAAATCACCACTAGTGTACTCCTTTTCCACGTCTGTGTTTAGGATCACCAAGAGGAATAGCAGTCATTTGCATGATAATGTCCAACTAATTGGTTTAGGGAGAACTGTTTTTAATCCATCTTAAACAGACAAGGTCAGAGTTGACCAAATCACCCCCTCGGGTTTGGAACAGAATACTGGTAGTATAATTACATCATATCCGTGCAGACAGAGTCCCATTTAGTTAAAGCTAAAAGCACAAGCTATTACATTTACTCTGCAGGGGCCATCCAACAAAACGTGAAGGTGTGGTGGCATCATCATGGAACGTGAAAGGTACGTGGTGGAGGGGCCAGTAGGTCTAGCGGCGCAGGGCAAGGTGGACATGCCTTGAGCTCAAGGACTTGTAGCCTACATGAACAGATGAGAAAGAAAGGCATAGACCTGGATTTATGGCACAATAAGCATCAGGTGTGCATCCTTCTGCACTGTCAGCAGGGCTCCTTTATCATTCCCCTCCTTTATCATCCTCCTTTTTAGCCCCCTGCTCCAGTTGTGAGCAGGGACACAGAGCAGGAGCCTTTAGTGACAAATGATTTGCAGTAGGCTTGCAACTGCTTTAATAATCAATTAATCTGTCAGTTATTTCTGCAATTACTCCATCATGCAATGTGCAAATTGACGTCTATATAAAAGTAAGCCATATTTGGTGTGCACAATGGATTCAAATGTAAAAGTTACAGATTAGAATGAAAAAATGAGAACTTTTCACATTAAAGTTAGGGTTCATTTTAAAATATAAGTATAGGTTTATTAAAAACCTAAATCTGATGTTAAATAACAAACCCAGACAGCATACTGATCAAGCATTGCTGTCTCTGTTGTACTTGACTGACATCCTATTACTAGTATTTAATGACCTATTAATTTTTTTTTAACACCAACTATTAATTGATTTCTTACAAACTCACATCCTTTTAGTTGAAGCCTTTACTTAGAAACCAAGGCTGGACTAGGGCTAAATTTTAGCCAAATCCTGGCCATCCAGCTCATGATTTAACCATATGAATGGTTTGCTGGGGTTATTAAATAAACACAGTAAATTGGACAGAAATAAATTAATGCTATATATTATTAAATACACTGAATGCATTGAATATACAGTACAATACAAAACTACATATGAATATCTGACAGTAAGGCAGGGATTTTGAGCTAGGATGTAAATTAAATTTACTGCTATTCAGGGGACAGTTCACTCAAAAATGACAATTCTGTCATCATTTATTCACCTTTATGTTGTTCCAAACTTTTGTGGCTTTCTTTCATCTGCAGAACACAAAAGAAGATTGCTTTGGTTATCATTTACTTCTATTGTACAGACAACAATTCTCAATTTATCTATGTGTTCTGTGAAAGAAAGAAATTCATACAGGTTTAGAAAGAGATGAGACTGAGTAAATGATGACAGAATCTTCATTTTTATCACATTTGTAAAAACTTTATGTAAGACACTGATATTGATCTTTCATCAGGCTCTTGAATTATCATTTTACTTCAATTAAAATTCATTAGAACTGAACATATGTAGAGAAGAAAGAAGAAAAGAAGAAAGCTTTGTCCTTAATTCACGGGATCCAGGCTTTAAAGTTCTTTGATAAGTTGTCCTTTGTAGTTGCCCTAATAAAAGTTACTGTAGATCTTGCATAGAATCCAGTATTAGTAAGATCATGGTAGTCAGAGTAAAACTCATGGAATTTGTAATGAAAAATACCTCAAACACAAACTTTCATAAAAGTGACCCCAATATTTATTATACATATGATAATAATAACATTTATAATGAATACATTTCTGCCATAACACAATATTTCTACAGTGTTAGTACAGTGTCAGCCTATGTACTGGTGTGTATTGCATGATGTTTTTCAGTTTTCCTCATTAATGCGGTGTACATGGCCATGTCTGATTTCAGCAAGCTCAACCACAGAATCTTTAATGTTCCCATATTATATGCACATATATCACTAAATTCAAATAGATTAATTGATTTGTGCTGTTTTTCACTTGATAGAGCTGCAGAAGCACATCGCAAGTTTGTCAGTGCTGTTTGAGTGCTGCGACTGCCGGATACCCAGTTTAATCAGGTACAGTAGCTCCGCTTCATCACACTTTTGACCCCACCTAACATACAGGGAGGTCTCCCCCGTTACCTCGAAAAACACAACAGCTTCAAAAATGAATGTTATATATCTGACTGTGTGTCAAAACTTTAAAATCTCCTTAAATTATGTTAACCATGAAGCATACATTTTTTCCTATTTCAGAAACAAATTAGATATCCCCAAGGGAGCCAATGGCTTGGAAATGCTGATTGTCTTCTGGGTTTTAGGAATGCAGACTGAACAGCTGTATTTTAATGCAAATGGATCAATTGTCAATACATGTTCAGTTTCATAATAACAACAGTATATACAATCTATATAAGGATTCTTGAGAATTTCTTACTTTTAAAATATAGTTTAAATCAACCTAGCTGCTCATAAAAACTAAAATGGCCTGTACCGAGGCAAACCTTGAAACCCAACATGTCCTCCCACCAAAAGCAAATCACAATAATTGGAATAATGTTGCAGAAGAAAAGTGTTACAACAACTATTACCAATAACATGAGCATGTGGAGCTCATTTAAACCTGCCTCGGTCTGGTGAGGTCAACAGTGGCCTCAGTGCTGTCATGGTAGTTTAAAATCTCCCATCGCAGGGAGGCAGAATTCGCTCTACTGTCCCAAAGCAGCAACCGAATATCCCTGCCATCATTGAGATGCATGGTCTCCCACTAAATGAGTTGCCCCTGGCAGCTATAGCAAACCAGCCAGAGCTAATATTTCACCTCTTTGTCAAACCGCTGCTATTAAACTATGGAGGGTGGAATAATTTCATGTGATGAAGTGCTCTGTGGGAATCCTGAAACTTTTATCTTTGAACGCTGCAAACTTTTAGGATGGCACATTTTCAAGTTTGTTATAGTTCTCAGTGGTTCACTCCTGATAACTATTTTACAATTTATGGCAGTTATTAAAGGGAAAAACTTCAGGTAGTAATGCAGAAATCATAGACATAATTCCATTCTCACCAAGCAAGTGCCACTGAGATGAGTGTAAATGCTAATAAACAGCTTTTTTCAGGTATAATAGACCTTCTTGTTTTAAAGCTGTACCTACAACAGTTTCCACCAACTCGGTCGTGTGGTAGGCTAATAAAGAATCTGTTGTCTTCCATGACTGAATAAAAGAGGATGCATCTTGTTCTTGCATACAACACAAGTCGCTTTGTTTACACTTGGCTAGCAATGTCATTTGCTGCGAGCACAGAACCATTTCACCCACATAACACAAATTCCCAGAGAAGAAGCAATAAAACAACTTAGCAAGGCACTGTGTTGATACAGAGGTGTGAAAATGTATATAGCCAAATGGGCTCACATGAAGCTTACAGCACAGGACTGTAAGCAAATCTGCCATGCTAGCTAAGCTCTTACAGTCTATTGGCAAACTTGGCTAGTTACATAACAACTGTGAAAAATATGGCGACTTGTCATGTTTCGGTGTAAACTTTAGCCACCACATTACAGGCCAAGACAGGCCTATGACTCTAGTCACAAATCACACTATCCGTGACTCCGCTTTTGTACATTTATACCATTTCAAGTTTCAGCTAGTGTTGTAATATTATTAACATGATACATTATATGTTAGCTGTTGGAATAGGTGGCTGTTGATGATCAGTATCATAGCTACAGTCATTGGCAAGTGACTTACTGTGGGGGAGCACAATCACATGAGAAGAAATTATTAAGCTGCTAAGTGAAAATATAATTTTTGATTTTTTTTGTACTAACATTTAAATTAATAATTTGATACAAAGCATGTATTGTTTAGATACATGTTTTTACATTATCCTTATATTTAAGAAATACCTGCATATATTTGCATTTGTAATTAATTTCTGTAGTCAGATTTTTAATTACACTGTTGAACCTACCCTTAACCAACCATATATATATATAAAAAAAAAAACCCTGTCCCTACCCTTGACTGTATCCAACCTCAAAAGCAGTAAAGGTTTTGCAATACAACCTGAACACAATAAGCATATTGTACTACATTATATATTTTTATGTAAGTACATAGTAGTTAAACTAATAGTTCTTCACTTAGCCCAAAGAAAACTATTGTAACCAAAGAAGTCTGGTTGCTTTCCGCCCCAAACTAAACCATATGATATAATGATAAGCCAAATGTATGTATTGTTTGCATCACACGACTTGAATAATCAACAAATAGAAAGCAAAGGTATTTCTTTAGTCTGTGTAGTCAGTCTTATTTATTTAACTTTACTTACATCTGATACACTGTTAAAAATTGCTGTTAATTTACGGCAGAATTTCAACAGTATAATCCTGTTATGTTCAAAAGCAGTACAATACTGTTTTTTTCGTTTTTGCGAAATGACGTAGACACAATATAACGGCATTTTACTGTATTTATTACTCGAAGGAAATAAAACATTACTATCCAGTATTTTTGTAAACTACGTGAGCACGCAGGGACTTTCATCCATCTTGTTAAGAGGTAAGTTCCCCCTTGCTTTGCACGATTTCATAGACAAAATACATTACATTTGCTACTACAACTAATA